>CAJVGC010000589.1:2589785-2703066 GCA_910822075.1 Senecio squalidus
ATGTCGTTTCCGACCATTTGATGACCCAGAGCTCAGCCTCGAGCTTTTTGATTTCCCCTTTGGGGCAGTACTCCTCAATCAGGAGGGTTTTGAATTGTTCCCAGGTGAGAGCATTAGCGGTCTCACGTCCCCTATTGCGGACCAAATTGTTTCACCAAGTCAGTGCCTTACCGTGCAAGACGCAGGAGGCGTACTGCACTTTCATGGCTTCGGCACATCCGCTGATGTGCAGCACCGACTCGATGCTCTCGAACCAGTATACCAGGCCTACGGCACCAGTTGTGCCATGGAACTCCTTAGGCTTGCAGGCCATGAAGCTTTTGTAGGTGCAGGCTGGTGGGTTCGGGGGTTGTTGTTGGTTCTGGTTCTGTTGCTGCTGCTGCTGCTGTTGCTGTTGCTGCTGTTGCTGTTGTTGCTGGTGTTGCTGTTGTTGTTGTTGTTGTTGCTGGTGGTGGTTGTTGACGTTAGCATTGATTCCCGCAGTGATCTGGGCGATCATGTTGGGCATCGCTGCTTGCAACTGTTCGGCCACTTGCTCAGCAATGATTGCGGCGTTGGTACGGGGTGCCATGATTCTACACTCAGACAACAGATTCAGTTTAGAACGCACGATTAGAATATGATAAGAACATGATTCAATGAACAAGTTATCAATTACGCAAGAGTAAGGTAACAGAACAGATAGTACACGTACGACAAGGTTTCATGAGATTCACACGATGCTGATTCATACGTAAGAAAATGATTCAACACAGCACAAGATTCACAAGACAAGGTAATAATAGATGATAATAAATGGAACTTCATTCATTAATATAAAAGTTGAGTACAAGGTTCAAAATAGGAGAAGTACAGTACAATACATAAGGAAATAAAGAAAATGGCGCGAAGCTGTGTACATGTGAAAATTACAACTCGGCCTACAGTACGATAATAAAAGAAAGAACTAATGGCGTTTCTCGAAGAACATCTTGGCAGCAATAACCGCCAACAAGGTCCCCATGACCAAGCAAACTCCTACCAAACGTTGCACCGTACGAGCCGTGGCCTGAACCACAGAGAGGTGACGCAACGCTTGTTCCGACAACCTCTGCGCGGCGGCGGAGACCTCGCAAAGGAGCTTCCCTTGGTGTTGGGCTTCCTCTGAAAGTCCCCTAACCTCGCGATGGAGGTGCAGGAAGGCGGCAGGAGGGGGTAGCTGTGGGGTAGGCGGCATCATCTGTCGGGCTGCCTCAGCGTCTCTGGCACGCTGCATCTCTTCTCGCTCGAACTGCCGCTCCCACGAGTAGTGATCCAACATCGAGGTGCGCGGAGCCTCGGGAGGTGGGTGCCCGAATGGGAAATGGGGTGGCGCAGGCCTGGACGGCCCGTCCTGCCGTGCTGCCATCCTATCGGGTAGCCGTCCCGGAAGGATTACCTGCTTACGTGCCGTCGTAACGACACGTGGTCCACCGCGTTGTGGTGGCGCGGCAACGGGGGCCGGTGGAGGTGGTAAAACCGACCTCGGGCTTGACCCGATGCTACTGGACACAGCCATGGAGGTATCCTCCGTAGGGTCCGTGGTTTGGTGTCGAGGCTTTCCGAGGCGGTATGGCCCTCGGAAGGCTCGTGAGAGGACGCGGCTCTCGGCTGGGATCGGGACTAAGATCGTGAGGGGGATCGCGAACGTGAGGACTGAGACATGACGGATCTGCGACGTAAAAGTTTCGTAAGTACATGAACAAGAATATGCTAAAGGAAAATAAGTAAGGAAATGCAGGTAAGGGTCGATCACGTGAGGTTGGGAATAGTAAGACCGGGAATTTTTGACTCAAAACCGTTTGTCTTTAGTAATTATGTTTCGTCCTTGCATAAGTCATTTTGAACTAGGCAAGGGTGATCAGGCCATGCGTAGTTAAAAACAATCATGCAATCGCAAAATTAATTCTCTAAATTTTTGAACCCATAATGATTTTCCGAAAAGCCTTGGTTATAGTTTGGTTTCAAAAACTTTTTAGAAATTTCTAAAACCGTTTTCACTATAACCTGTGCTCTGATACCAAGTCTGTCACACCCCGCTAAAGCGGAAACACGGAATGTGAGAGTTGGAATATCATTACACGGTCATAAGCAAATATAAACGATTCAAGTCATTTCGATTAAAATAAAATTTGTTCAAGTTTCAACAACCAAGCAGTTCATAAGTTTTAAATAAAGTACAAGTACACGTTTCAATTAAAATTCCCAAAATAGAAAGGTCTTTTCCCAATGAGCGCCTCACGTAACCTTAACGACCCTTCCTTGCCATGCATTCCACACACTTACATTAATTTCCTGAAACATAAGATAAAGTGTCAACTACATAAAGTAGTGAGTGAGTTACAGTTTAGAGTTTCGAGAAAAGTTTCCAAAAATAGAAAGTTGCAAAATATATGATGACGTCGTAAGAACGGAACAACGTTTGA
This sequence comes from Senecio squalidus, assembly GCA_910822075.1. Taxonomy (NCBI): domain Eukaryota; kingdom Viridiplantae; phylum Streptophyta; class Magnoliopsida; order Asterales; family Asteraceae; genus Senecio; species Senecio squalidus. Next base: position 2,592,230 of record CAJVGC010000589.1, read on the forward strand.
ACATATATGTAAATAGTAAAAGGTTTGAACGTACACAAGTAAGTTAAATAAATAAAACTCGTATAAGTAAAGTTGTAGCGGAATCCAGGCGCTAAAAAGGTGTATGCGTAGGGAGTATGTGTTTAACTAAATAGTAACTCGTATCAATCACTTGGCATAATATAAGTAGTAAGTATACACTAAACCGATTGTGTGGTCGTGAACTAGCCCAAAAATGTTTAATTATTTGAACGTTTGAACTAAGCAATATGTACTTGGGACGCTAACCCTGAGCAAGGAGTGACCCCTCCTAAGTATCGATACCCATATGACTAACGGCTAATGCTAATAGTGTATAAAGTTTCCAATACCAAAACGGGCAATTGAACAAAGTTTCCAAAGTTTCTTACGGGCTTATATATCCATCAAGGATTGGTCGCTAACAAGTATCCTAAATTTAGTTATCCTGCTAAGGCATCAACACATATACGCATAGTTGTACACAAGTTTCCAAGTTTCCAAAGTTTCGAACGTTTCATAAAAGTTTCGATAGAGTTTCGTACAAGTTCCAAAGTTTACGAGTTTCATAAGTTTAAAATGTTTCAAAGTTTCAAAGTTTCGAACAAGTCTCCAAAAGTTTCAATAAGTACCAAAAGTATCAAGTTTCCAATTGTTTCAATGGTTCGCAAATAGTGTTAAAAGTTACAAAACATGTGATCTTATGCTTCCCCCAAATAATGTTTAAAAGTACAAAAAGTAAACAAGTGGGGTTGTAACTCACGGTTTGCGGAGAAAGTGAACTCGGAATCGGTCGGAAAAGGAGCCGGGAATCACGGAATGCCTAAGAAATACCAAGATTGTCCAAAAGTTAATTTCTTATTAGGTTACTTTATATATAAGATATTATGTAACTTTTGTTTAAGATTAAGTGTTAAGTTCAATATTGTTCCAAAAATTGGTTCGAAGCGGTTAACGTTAATTTTAGTCCGAAAAGTTCAAGGTTGAAGTTATTATTATGATAGACATGTTTAGGTTACTGAAATGGTTTAGGTTTTCTAACGAAATTTGGGCAGCGCTTCTGCGCCCAAATTTCATGTCCAAAACCTACAACCATTTCCGCTCACAAAACATGCATATACACATAATAACTTAATAACAAGTCAAATAAGTCCAAAGAGTCCAATACAAGTCACCATTATTATTAGTTTTACTCTTCTCAGTCCAATAATATTATTAACAAAAGTCCAGAATGTGTGTACAAGTTTTTAACAACCAAAACGACGATTTTTCGGGAAGACAGCAGCCCAGTGCGCAGCACCTGTCAGGGGGTGATGCGCACCTCCCTGCTGTTCTTCCCCGTTTTGTGATTTTTCTTGCCAAAACGTTTTGTTACCAATGGATTTCGACATGCAATCAGTAGATATCTCATAAAACACCATTTTTATAGTTTCTAAACAACTTTTAACCACAGAAACATAGATCTAAGTATTATTTAGTTAAAAATCGTTTTTGTATAAAAAGTGTTATAAATCTTTATAAAAACTCATTTTTATTGTTTAGATCTTACATGCAATTAGTAAAAATAGTAAATAAAGGTAGGAGAAAGATTTCTACCGGATGAAAATGAATGGATGATGTTTTAGAGGTGATTTGAACTCCAAAATCGGTAGAAAAAGCTTGAACCCGAAAAGACTTTGCTCCTCCTTTATTGCTTTGATGTTTAAACGTTTTTGATGGTGTTTTTATGGTGGATTTGTGGCTGTATTTCTCTGGTTTTAATGGAGTTCTTGTGGGAAAATAGAGAGAAAAATGAACTAGGTGTTTTTGAGTGTGTGTTTTGGATTATGTAAAATGAAAAAGAAAAAGAAATAGATAGTGTGTAGTAATAATGGTATTGGGATACTGCTATGGCAGTAATTGAGTGGTTTAACTCGAGATGGATTGGTTGAAGGTTTACAAAAACGAGACAAGGACTGAAAATGTAACATTTTTGAAATCTGGCGTTAGGTGTTGCGCACCAAACCAATAGGTGCTGCGCACCGGGTGGTTTTTCAGATTTTATCTGATTTTTGTTTTTACGTTATTGCTTCGTTGGACCTTTTTGTTAATTGAAAGTTCTTAAGTATGATTTGTTATGAACTTAGGAAAGTTCAATAGTTGTTTTCTTGGTATTAGGACTTATATAATTGATTCCGGGAGTTATTCCGACACTAGTTCCGACAAAATAAAGACACAATATGTACGAGTTAAAGAATATGAACACTATAAACAGAGTAACTGGAGATTTGAACCGATAAATAGCTGAACAATTACCTGAATTTTTGACGGTTGTCACACTAAATAAAGTTATAAGCTAAAAATATAATTAATAGGTCATTATTAGTTATAAAATGAAATAACAAAAAGTTATTATAATAGTTCTCTTTGAAGATGCTTTTAAATCGTGAAGGTCTGATAACGATTTTATTACTTTAAATATGAAAGACTATGTGAATTACTTGAAAAAAAATATAATACAACAATTTAGTTTCAACTTTTTTTATGAACTAGTAGGACATATTGTTAAATAAAAAATAATAGAAATCCTAATAATATTTTGATTGTGTATAGAGATGTAATATAGTATTTAAATAGGTGATTGTTGTTTAAATGAACATCATTAATAAGATCTCAACTTCTTTCAATAGATTTGATTTTACATTTTCGCTAGCATATATTTTCCATTGAATTAAGTGAAAAAAATAATAAGTGGAGTATAATTAAATATATTTAAAATTCTTGTTGAAATATATATATTGAGCGGTTCGGTTAACTTGGTTCAATTTTTTTAGAAAAACTCATAATCGAACCGAAATATTTGGTTAATGACCGTCGCTTATGTGATCGGGTCGGTTAATTTGGTCCGATTAAGTCGGTTATTTCGGTTATGATTCGGTTAAATCGGTTTTTTGCTCACCGCTATAAAAATATACCAAATGAAATTGTCATCCCTAAAGCTATAATGATGCCTTATATCTGAAAAATGTGTAGAGGAAGAAAAAATAAATCAAATTCCAGTATTAAGCAAAAATAAAGTCTTAAAGCTAAAATATAAAAGTGATAAATTTTAGAACAATATATGTCCTTCTCAAGATCCAAAAATTATGTTTCATGTTATTTTAAATTTCGAATGGTAATAATATGTGATAATATCACATTATGTTTCTAATCGAACGTGATCTTGTTGCACTTGCAATATATTCGTCACGTGTCGCGACTAATAACATGTCCAGTGGGAGAGCGCCTCACTCGGATATTAATGATACTTCAGTGTGTAACATAAAATAAATAAAGCGAGATTGTTGAACTATGTACTTAGGCCACACAAAAAAAACATATGAGATGAAACATTATTGGCTAAAAGTCAAGTAATAGAGGTCGTAGACTGAATAAGGCTAAAAAGCAAGCTTAAATACGATATATATTTTTTTTAGTTTTTACTTTTATAAATACACTATTAATAAAGATTAGTTGAATAAAATAAACATAAATAGTCATTTTGTGTAATGGTACCCCTTAAAAACAAGATTTTTTTCTTTGTAATAACTTGAATCTATGAAAACGAAATGTTATGATTGTCTATGATCGTCGCTGTATCGCGCGGGTACTATACTATATTAACTATAATACTTTCTTATTTGGTCGTTCGTGTTGTAATATGAATTTTAAGGTAAAAATTTTAAGTTTGACAATTTGAGGCATAAAAAGAGTTGCTATAATTGTTTCTCGTTCAACCATTTCCTCTACTAAGTTTGGCAATATGAGATAACATTATCTATTCTGACCATTAATAAAATTACACCTTCTATTAGTTTATCCTTCGACCATTCAAAATATTTTATCTTTAGTCATTCAACCTATTTGGGTAATTTGACTTATTCTACGCTACTAGCTCATTTGGTAAAATCATATATGTATAACAAAATATAAAGTAGAGATAATTACAAATATGTTTCTTACGCTTTGAAAAATAGGACATGTATATTTCTCTTGATTTTGAAAGTCACTCTTATTTGTAAACCTTATACACTCGCAATCTTTTAGTCCATTAGGATTAACTTATTTCAGTTAGTTATATCAAATGACCATTTTACCATGCTTGTATTCAAGTGTTCACGTTTTATGTTCAATAACTAAAATGTTCATTTAAGATTGATGGGGTTTGAATCGTTATATGCTTTATAAAGTTTATTGAGATGACTATTTATCTATGCATTTTTTTTAATATGTATCAAGCATAATACAAAATTCATTTTATAATATAATTTTCTTGGTAGTTTGAGACATAAATGTTAAATATTTACAAATACTTTACTATACAACATAAATAAAAAATAAACATATTGTTATCATTTTATTACGTATTTGTATTTGTATTGTATTTTATTTGTATTGTATATCTACCTTTTAAATTTTTCACAAAAAAACTATATAATTATCACATATGATTATCAACTAAACCGTATAATCAATACTAATATTTACTAAAGAATTAAAACTTAAAAAAACCCGAAAACTTGTTTAATATCTCTTAACAAACATTTAAACATAATTTATCTACAAAAGCAACATAAACAACCTTCATAACAATTTCTAGCAAAATAAATATAACAAACCTTGCAAATACTATAATTACAAACAATTATCTTTGAAATAATGTGGCAAGAATATTATTAGTAGTTTTTTGGATTTTAATACAATTATCTGGAAATTTAAAATGTTAAAACAATCTCTCTTCTTACTTGTTAACCCCGTCCAATCTGACTTGTTCATATAGTTGGAAAAAAATAATCAAATACCAAAAACTAATTCTAGATTCAAATATTATTATTATTATTATTTATAAAAATGAATATTTTAAATATATTTCTCTAAAAGTTAACTTACTTAAAACATAGAATTCAAAAAAACCTTAAATACATAATTATGTAATAAATCATAAAGATATCGAATTTAATGAGCAAATGGTAAATAAGTAATTCAACTTAATTATAATTTCTATGTGTTTGAATTGAATAAGGGTAAATAAGTAATTTTAATTATTTAAATTTTAAAAAATTAAAAGTATAATTTTTTTTTATAATATAGTTAAGACATGCAATATTAAACTATTACCTTCATTTCATTTATCGCAAACATATAACATGTTTAGGTTTTTAATTTTAGGACAATGCTAACAAATGCCCTTAAGGCAATGACTAAGACTTCATTTTTTACTTTTATTCTCTAATTAATGCTCATTTTCTATTTAAATGAAGAATCTCTATACTATTTAATTAATGAATTCTTTATTTACATATTATAAAATAAGCGGGAATAAAAATTAAGCGGGTAAAAATAGTGGGAAATCAATGCTAATGAATATCATATCAAAATCACAGCCATTTTTTATGCATTTATAAAATCATCATGTGATTATTCTATTAATTTACTCAAAGAAGAAACATAATTCTATCTCATCAGACTATATCCATCTCGGTATCACTCTTTTTTTTTAACCTTTTTGCATACATATTTTAATAGCAAACTATATTATTAACTGTTTAAAGGTTTGAGGGTTGCCACTTATTTGTATAATCTTCATATTACAGAGTATTTAATATGATTGGATTAGATTTGAACAACCCTCCAATTGAAGAAGATGATGAAACTTTGATTGACCAACTCGTTAACAACGAACCTTTTGTTGGCCAAACCTTCTCGACCTTTGAAGAGGTACATATTTTCTATAAAAACTATGCCAATCAATCTGGTTTTTCGATTCGCAAAGATCGGTTTGTGAAAAAAAAACGATATAACTGTTAGACGTGACTTGTATTGTCATCGAGGAGGGAAAATACCATTAAAACAGTTTGACTCTTCTAAGGATCAAAGAAATAGGGAGTCTATAAAATGTGAGTGCAATGTTCATTTACGTATTACTTTGAAAAAGAGTTTCGATATATTTCCCGACGAATGGAATGTTACTACATTCATTAAAGATCATAATCATGAATTATTATCACCCGAGGCGATGCGTTTTCTTCCCGTTAATCGCACCATCACTCAAGAGGACGAGGAAAATATATTATTATATAAATCTGTCGGACTAGATGTTCGTTGTATTATCCGAGTCATGGAGTTAAAAGAACGGGTAAAACATGGAGATCTTCCGTTTCTTGAAAAAGATGTTCGCAATTTATTTGCTAAAGTGAAAAAAATGCTCGGAGGTAGCGATGCGATGAGTCTCATAAACCATACGAAATTGTTAAAACAAGAAAATGTCAACTTTCAGTATTTATACACAGTTGATGAAGAAAGAAGGTTGGAAAGTATATTTTGGTGTCATCCACAAAGTTTTGAATGGTACGCTAACTATGGTGATGTAGTTGTGCTTGATACCACTTACAAAGTTAATGTGTATGACATGCCTTGTGCACTTTTCGTTGGAATTAATAATCATGGCAATACGGTTTTATTTGGAAGTGCACTTCTTCGTAACGAGACAATACATACATTTACGTGGGTGATGAAGGTATGGTTTCCATTCTTTATTATATTACACATGATTTTCTGCTACTAGCATTCTTTTTATGCTTACTTTGGGATAAACCTTTATAACAATAATGAAGAAACCACCTAAAACCATCATAACGGATCAAGATCCGTGGATGTCTAAAGCAATTGAGACTGAAATGCCAACCACAAAACATAGCTATTGCGTGTGGCATATCACTACAAAGTTTAGTTGTTGGTTTACAAGTCTTCTTCGTAGTGAGTACCAAAGTTGGTGTAGTGATTTTTATATGCTTTATATGATGACTTGTGTTGAAGAATTCGAACATAATTGGAAATCAATGGTTAAAAAGTACAATTTGGAAAATAACAAACATGTTGTGGGTTTGTATGATATTAGGAGGTCTTGGGCACCGACCTATTTACGTGACAACTTTTTTTGGAAGGATGACATCTACTAGTAGATCCGAGAGCATAAATGCATTCATCAAGAAATTTGTTTCATCACAAACAAGTTTGAAAGACTTTGTTAGTCAGGTTAGTATTTTTCAAATTCCCTTAAACTGAGTTTATTTAGCAATATATATCCATTTATGTGTGAATAATGTAACATTTATCATGTTTAAAAACTTTAGGTGGACCTAGCAGTGGAAGAAATAAGAAAAAACGAATCACATAACATGATGTTGTCTACACTTAAACATGGTTCTTTAAAGGCTAAATCGCCATTAGAGGAACAAGCTTTTAAGATTCTTACACCATTTGCTTTTAAGAAATTCCAAGAAGAGTTTCAAAATGCTTGTTAATATCTGGTTGTTCATGTTGAAGGAAATGAGTTCATTATTAGTTATTTTAAGGAAGGGAGTCATAAAAAACACAAGGTGTTTTGGGATGAAAATATAGCATCATGTAGCTGCAAGAACTTCGAATTTTGGGGTATACTTTGCCGACATATATTTCGGGTACTTAATTACAAGGATTGCTTTAATATTCCACCGATGTACCTGCCTTTACGTTGGTGTTCTAATTCATTCCAAAGTGTAAGCGTGTTTCAAGATGTGTTACCGAACAAGACGTTAACTAATAACCAACCTATTACCGTAGAGAACATACCAGAAGAAGATGATGTTTTGCGTCCTCCGAAATCAACAACAAAAGGGCGACCAAGAAAAAGACGTCTCAAAGGTGGAAAAGAATTGGCGAATAAAAAAAGTAAGACATGTTCTATATGCAAAGAAAGTGGTCATACAAAACTTACATGTCACAATAAAGAGAATATGGCTCTTGTGGAAACTAGTTCCTCTAATATTCCACGAAAGAAATGTTCACTGGAAACTAGCTCATCTAATGTTCCACGAAAGAAATGCTCACTGGAAACTAGCTCCATATATGACTAAATCCTATATTTACTTTGAAGTTCTAGACAACGGTCTTTTAGTCTAGAGATTATGTTTTTCCGTTACTTGTTTTTTGACTTTTTTATGTTTCGTAATTTCCATCTATTAGTATTGTAATGATTGTTTTCTTTCTACTATTTGATATGAATCAAATAAATAAAGTTTCCTAGTGTGGTTAATATTTTTGTGTCTACTGACTTTTTGACCGAGAGAATTCAAACATGACAACATTTCTTTATGGTGAATTATTATACAATGTAAAGTAATATGTAATTTATTTTTAGGGATTTAGTTATTAAAAAGAATTCCTTAATTGGAAAATGAACATTAATTAGAGGATAAAAGTAAAAAAAAGAAGGTTTACCATTGTCCTTAATTTTAATATAACAAAAGTCAAAATACAATAAATTTGAAATTTGAATAAATTTGAAGTTTCAAAGCCATGAAAGTAGCAATAATGAATCCATAAACCCTAATAAGGAAAATAGGAAATGAAAAAACACAAACCTATGTCATGATTATTCATCATAAAACCTGTGTTCTCATAATACATTTCTCTATAAATTCAAAAATTAAAAAAACCATTATTTTTACTCTCTGACTATGGCCGCTCCTCCTAATGGGTATGCTTTTCCGACTCATTCTAGATTGCTTTTTTTTTTTTACATTAAAACCCTAACTCTTTATTTTGATTTGAAATCGATCCTCATAATGTTTAGGGTTTTTGAATTATTATGTGTTTACTTACTATATTCTGTGTAGATCCTTTGCAAAAAGCTCATGCTTTTTGTTTCGTTGTACAAAATTTATATTTATTGTTTTTTTATTTATTTATTAAGTATGGAAATCTTGATTGGTTTGAAATGGAACTTGTGTTTTTTGAATCATCTTTTATACGGTACTTTTGTGTTTTATCTCGGGTATTCGTTTATTCGGTTGTGCAATTTAGTTTCTTTAATGTACCTTTGTTCTAAACAATTTTTCTTTTTTTTAATGTTTAACAAACTTATACCCTAAGGTCTTAAAAGAAGACTTATAACTTATAAGAGCTGTATAAATCTAATGACCAAAAACTCTCTCTTCTTCTATAACTTAAGCTCGAAGAAGGAAGAGGGTCCTACGCATAATGTGGTCCACTTTTCTTTTTTGGTATGGAATCTTAATTTTTTAGTACAAACATAAGTACTAGTGTCTAATAAGATCTAACTTACATTCTTTTTTTATTTTTACTACTTTAAAGTGCTAATTAAGACTGGTGTTTTCTCTTGGTAATTTCCATAAAGTCCGTGTTTAATCTCGAGGTTCTGTTTGTTTTTCTTTGCATAGAATATTTAACCTGTGAGTTCCGTGTATCCATACTTATATTTTTTCGAACAATGTTATTTGGCGTTTTATTTGGATTGTTAAAGGTCGACAACAAATTGAGAAACCTTCATCAGTCTAGTCACTTGTTTCTCCTATGGCCACTTCGAAGGAATGTCCTTCACCTATCCACGCACACACACACACACTCTCTTAAATCACAGAGATTTTTTGTTTTTTTTAATCTCCAGCATATAGTATATAACCATAATTGAAGTTGCATACATATTGAACGTTATGAATTTGGATTTCTTTGATTGGGTGAAATATTCCTTTTTATTTGTGCTTAAAATTTTTACTTGATTTAGATTGATCTTTAGTATTTTTTTATCATGACAGTGCATTGAACTTAATAGTGGTCGTCCAAGTTGTAGCAACACATTATGAATTTGTATGTTAGAGGAATCATGTAAGTTGACAGGATTTACGTGCTCTTTGGTGTGACACAGAACTATGTTTGGAATATTTTTTTCCCTAGCTTATTGAAAAAAAATACGTAAGAAGTATTGATTATTGAAATCATTCATGCTTTCGGAGTTAACTGTTGTATTAACCTTTTGGGTTCATTAGCATAAAAGCTCTTGCTTATGGTAAGTTTAAGTAAAAAAAGAAAGAATTATTTCGCAATCCAGTCAAATTTGTGGCATTTTCTTGAGTGGACCTAAAAAGAAGCTGTGGTCTCTGTGTCCTTTTTTTAAGTCGAGGGATTGGATTAAGAATTTTTACTTATTTCTTGCTATGTTCTAGTTCTGAAACATTTTGTAGGATTTAACTAGACCTTTTTTAGCAGTTCAGTCTAGAAAAGAAATCTAGCTTTGTTCCAGACTATAGAATCAGTAAATATGTGATGCCTCACCACTTTGTAGCTTCCTACAGGTCTACATTGAAATCTACGATCCAAAATTCGTTTTCGCTGTCTAATATTTATATTCTGCTGGATCATTTAGTTTGATGTTTGAACTTTGAATTCTTGAAACCAAGAATTAAGTAGGGTGACTATTGCACTAGGATGATTTATCAAGATTAATTAAGAGAAAACTGTACTTATGATGGAATTTAATCGTATGAAAACTTAGGAACAATGTATTCAGAGAGAGATATGTTTGCTGGTTAAAGTAGTATGAATGGGAGTTTAAGGAAGATCGTTATAAGAAGGCATTTCTATTTTTCCTTTATATGGAACCATCAAATGGAAATTGTAAACTGTCTAATGAATTGATCCTAAGTATCCAAGTTATTTGTTGACATATATTTTGCTTGTTTTGAAATTGACTTTTATTCAACATTAAGAAACAATAATGGTAAAAAGGGAAAGGTTCATAAACAATATCTATATATGTATGCCTATATAGTTTAGTTAATAGCAGTATTCGTTATCCCACATCGCTTAGAAAAGAAAGTTCGGCTCAATCTGAAGCTTATATATAGGCCGAGTTTTTTTTTACACAGTCCGTTCAGTTTTAATCGAGAGACAATAAGTTTCCTTCACCAGTATCTGTCTTGACTCCTTTGATCTCAAATAGGTAATCCTTTTCATTCTCCCCTTCTCATTGTTCAAACGTTTATTGTGTTATTATATATATTATAGGTTTTTTGAAGTCTTCTCTTAGGCGCTATATTTCCATTTCGTACATATGGTTTGTTTAACCTATTGTCATGATCGGTGATCCTGATTACTCCTTCCCATAACTCTTGTTCTCTGTGTATATATGACTATGCCCATGAGGCAATGTGCATAATAGTTTCGAAATTGTAAATATTTCTTACTCGAATTGAGCTAATTTGTTTGTCTTACAAGGTCAAGTCTATAGAATTGAAGTAAAATCTGAAATGTAACTTAAATCGTATGAGATGGAAGTAATTGATTTAGGTATTTAAAGCCGGTTGCAAGCTCGTCTTTTTCTTCTTCTTTTGATTTTTTAGGTTTATAAACATAAACGAATTAAGAGAAGAAACGACAGCTTATGACTTTTTTACCCGGGTTCCAAAATCTCTCATTCATGACGCTAATCTTCCTCACACACACATATATATATATATATATATATATATATATATAGATATATATATATATATATATATATATATATATATGTATATATATATTGTGATTTTTGCTATTATGAATGATCATTGAGTATTCGACTGTCTGATTACAATATTTTGATTTTCTTGTAAATTAATCATTAATGATTGAGACGTAAATGTTTTGTGAATCTTGATCTTTAGTTTTAAACGCTGTAGCAGTATATATCATGCCAACATATATATTCATTTTAGTTCCCCTTATGGTTTATCGTGTTACCTTGTCGTCCGTTCTAAATTGTGTTTAAGTTATTTTTCTTTTACGAGAGAGTAACCCATGCTCTATTTGATTTAAGTAATACTGATTATGTTTCTGGTTATGGGTTCAAGAATGAATGTATAAAGGGCGTGTGTTTCTACTGCGTAATGCAAAAATATTAAAATGTAATACAATATCACTTATTTACTAGTTTGTAATACGATATGTTAAGATCTGTTCAGAATTGTTTCGTTTTGTAAATATTCATGGAACAAAATGACTAAATTTTATTTTACGTATATACACATGAAATGAACCAAGTATTTTTTGGTTTCTGAAAGAGTTTTGACTTGTGAATTACAGATCTAACTCGAATTGGGCTGATCAAGTTCCAATTGCTGTTGCTCCTCTCAACTCTGTCCCATACATGGGCCCGCCTCTAGATATGGATTCCGATATGGCACAACAGAATGAAGTCAACCTGACAATAATGAATCAGCCAGCAATGATCTTTCTGCCTCAACAAACTACTGAAAAAGAAATAAACGACATATTATCTGTCACCAAAACTGGAATTGTGGTTTCTGGGAGTGCTGCAAGGGGAAACATAGGACCTCTTATCGGGTCAGTTGACATTTCTGAATCCGATGACGGATTTCTGTTTCGTGTTGCTCTCCCAGGTGTCAAAAAGGATGAAAGTAAGTAATACTTGTAGAAGAAAATTAAAAATAATCTAATTTTTTTCTAATATTACCCCTAGTTTATTGTTAAGACCGACTACTGACATACTTACAAAATAATTAACCTGCAGCATTCAAATGCGAGATTCAAGCGGATGGGACCATCACCATCCAGGGAGTAACAAACACTGGGGAGAAAAAGGTTCACGCCCATGGCATGGTGTTTGAGATGCGTTCACAAAATCTTTGTCCACCTGGTGACTTCTCGGTTTCCTTTGAGTTGGGAGCACATGTTGACCCTACAACCCTAAAGCACATGCTAGACAATGGTGTTCTCGAGGGTGTTGTTAAAAAAAGACCACTACAAAGTTAATGATGTTTGCATCAGTTGGTAGCTTTAGAAGAGAATGTTGGTTGTCTTGATGTATATTCAGTTGAAAATTATCCTCAGTTTCGAAAGGTATGTTTAGTTTTCCTTGTTTTGTTGAAGGATTTGAATGATTGGGCGGCTGGACTTTGTGTTTTTGTTAAGGTCCTAGAGGATTTTCTAGTTGTAATGGCGATCTTGTTTATGCCATTATTGGCTCCTTGAACTAAAGAAAGTACAAGAAAGAGGTTTAGACTTAAAACTTGCGTGATTTTTCTTCTCTTTTTGCATTTGCTGAACTAGGTTTATGTTTGATTGGGTGCGACATGCATTTAAACTTTATTTCGACATCAGAAGGGTACACAACTGTCCAAAACCGGACCAATCCAAACTGATCTTTATGCGGGTATAAATCTAATCGATAGCCAAAATGTGATTGTTATATTCATATAAAAGAAAAATAAATCCTGTTTGAACCAAAAGCTATAATTTTCATACCATGGACTAAGTCTAGTCTGATGAAGTTCCATTTTCTGGTTTTAGTTGGGACCGATTTTTGCACACTTCCAGTTTAGGCAATTAATTGGGATATATCAGTAGTTTGAAACATAATAGTACGGTTGTGAACTGGTAAACACTATTTTTGTTTTGACCGTTGACTGACTTGACATAAATGCCAAAAGGCTTTAATAATTCGAATACTCTCCTAATATCTGCTTGATCGCTTTCTTTCATGGCCTTAACTGCTTGGTAATGTGGAATAGAAGGAAAATATGATGATCAAATTCAAGACACGATTAACCCACTGTCGATTAGCCCACTCTGGTGAACTATGGATTGGAAGGTGAACTATGGAAGGATGGGTGTGTTTTAAATTAAGTCAATAACATCAGAAGACCACACATAATAATAATAGAAAAAAAAGTAAATTACAGTTGGTCCCTATGTTTGTACCTAAATCATTAGTTCGAGGCTTTTTTTGAAAATAATTATGTCGTTAGTCCCCATTGTTGTAAATCCGTTATAAAGGTGGTCCATTTTTCAAACGTCCGTCTATATTTGACGGATACATGGTCACGTGCCCTTCACACGAGAGCATTAAAGTCTTTAACCAACCCTATTCACCTTTTCTCTTTGTTATTTAACACCAAAAGTCATCTTTTTTCTTCAAAACCTCCCAACAATAAAATTTCCCTAATCTTCTCTCTTTAGATCACATCATCAATGGTTGTTTGTTGGTATGGTAGACATGCAATAATTCGCACTTCGTGGATATCACAAAACCGTCGCCGATTTTACACTTGTCCTCAACCGATAAGCTTTTATATTTTAGGTAGGATGGTTTGATCAACAACCTAATAAGTGGGAGACAAGGTGCCGACGGTAGTGGAAGTGAAGCTGCTACAAGTAGTCGTGTCGAAAAAAACCGAAACCGAAACCGAAAAAAAATCCGAAACCGAAACCGGTCCAAACCGGGTTTGACCAAAACCGGTTCGGTTTTGACCGAAACCGGCGGTTTGGAACCGGTTTGGTTTTTCAAGTTATAAATCGGTTTGGGACCGGTTTTTTGGAAACCGGTTTGGGTTTCATATATGTATATCTCATCTCACTGTGGGTTTCACAAATGAGGTGTAAAAAGCCATCTACAATTCACCTCTACATATCACTGTGAGATTCTCATCGCCTCTTCTCTCTCATCGCCATCTATAATTCACCGCCATCTACAATTTAGATCTGATTATAGGGAACTAAAGGTTAGGTTTTCGAGTTGTTTAGGCTTTTACTTACTTTAACGAAGACTTGAATGGCGTTTTTATGGCAGTTGCGGCGAGGTTCTCCGGCGTCTGCGCTTCTTGTCTCCGGCACCACCGGTTTTTTTATTCCTTCACCATCGCTTTTTTTTATTATTATTAAAAAATCCAAACCGGTTTAACCCGGTTATTGGACCCGAACCGGTTTGATCGGTTTGTAATTTCATCGACCAAAAACCGGTCCAAACCGAACCGGTTTGGAACCGAAACCGGTTTGGTATGTTTGACCAAAAACTGGTTCGGTTTTCAAACCCGGTTCGGTTCTTGGTCAAACCCGAAATTGACTTCTCTAGCTACAAGGGGGAGTCAAGCAAGAAGTAAGAATGAAGCTAGTGGGAGTCAAGCTGGAAGTCAAACACAAAAGTGGACTAAAGGGAAGATAAGAGCAACTGTTTCACGAAAATGAAGGTAGTGGTAGTTTGTAATGGTTTGAACGTGGTCTTTTGGTAATTTGTACTGAATTTGAATAACTTGGTCTTTTGGTAGTTTGTAATGGTTTAAATTTGGTACTTTGTAACGGTTCAATATGTAATGGTTAACCACTATGGTACTTATGTAATTTATGTTTTGGTCATTTGGTGTTTGTTGGTAATTCATTTGATACTGAAATTGTATGTTTGTCTTTTGGTACTTTTAATTTGTTTGTTAGTCATTTTGGCAATTTACTAACAACTACTAATAACCATTGTCGAAGAATTTGTTATATTGTCAAATTGCAAAATTAAAGTTACACTGTCAAATTGCTACACAATTTTCATTGCCAAAGTTAAAGTTCCATTGCCAAATTTATGAGTTACAATTACCGAGAAACAGTGAAAAACCAAAACACTACAAGGAAAATCAAACAAACAACTAAATATTGCTTCAGTCTTTGAGATTCAACTTGACTTGCAATGAGATCGGTTTCAAGTGTGTTACTTGCCCTCAACAAACCATGTATGATCATCAATGACGTATTACACATTGGAGGATCAAACCAACCTACAAATCTGCAAGTAGATCATGTTCGAGAAAAAAAAAAGATATTAGGTTGTGGATCAAACCATCCTACCTAAAATGTAAAAGCTTACCGGTTGTGGACAAGTGTAAAATCAACGGCCAGGGTTTTGTGATGTCCACGAAGTGCGAATTATTGCATGTCTACCATACCAACAAACAACCATTGATGATCTGATCTAAAGAGAGAAGATTGGGGAATTTTTATTGTTGGGAGGTTTTGAAGAAAAAAGATGACTTTTGGTGTTAATAACAAAGAGAAAAGGTGAGTAGGGTTGGTTAAAGACTTTAATGCCCTCGTGAAGAGGGCACGTGACCAGGTATCCGTCAAATATAGACGGACGTTTGAAAAATGGACAGTGTAACGGATTTACAACAATGGGGACTAATGGTATAATTATTTCAAAAAAAGCCTAGAACTAGTGATTTGGATACAACCATAGAGACCAACGGTGTAATTTACTCTAAAAACAAAAACAAAACTGGAGCTCTAAACAAATATAATACTCGAATAACGTCTTTGGTCACCGCTATATGGTATTATACGTACAGGGCAACCAAAATGGCAACATCAGGAAAAAAAAAATTAGACTACTTTTGCTACCAGAAGATAGAGCTCTTTAGATAGAAGTAACTTGTTGTCCCTTTGTATTTTCGACTGGTATAATTGAAAAGTAAGTACACGTTCTACCCAAGAGTGAGATTAAACAAGATCGTTAACACTTCACCGGTTGAGTTGTTGAGATTTTAGAGTAGAGTGTATCCGACTTGAGTTTATGGACGTGAAATCTCTGTGTCACGTGTTTTGAACATTCATTCGGATAAAAAAAATGTTTCTTTTCAATTTAATTAGTTTTGTAACAAATATGTCTTCGATATCATTAATTAATGTGTCCAAATATTGAAAAATTGAAAAAGGATCGACATGTTTTAAACCATATATATGACATGCACGTATAAAAAGAGAATTACAAAAATAGTAATGAGATCTTAATTTAATTTTTGAATAAAATCTTAACAGAATTAAAGTTTGTTACAATGTAATAACGATAATTTTAATGCTCGTGCGTTACGGTAATATCGAAGAATTTAGTTAAAAAATGGTATCAGGTATACGCTGGGATAAACCTAACAAGGATTGTAAAAAAATAAAAGTAAAAAAAAAATAAAGTTAAAAGTAATGTATAAATGAAAAACACTCAAGAACTCAAAACGGTAATATCCATTTAGTTAAATAATCAATTAATACACATAATTTTCTAAAGATTAAAAGACACAATTGTGACCATTTATCCAATTTTAATCTAATGACTAAGATTAAAACCAAAACTTACTTTTCTTTTATTTTTTTAAATTAATTTATCTCACAAACCGTCAATCGTTAGACGAAAAAAATTACAACGTTGCGGTCATCTCGTTTTTATCTTTCATTAGAATAGTGGTGTTATATACTTTCGACGATTTCTTTTTTTTTTTTTTTTTTTTGTGAGTATTGAAATTGTAACGATAATATCACATATGATATTAGCACCAATTCGTAAAACTTTATAAAATAGAATTATTATAAAACATATAACTTACCTAAATTTAGAAAAAATATCGAATTTTGACGATTATTTTCCTTTTTTTTTTTTGACATAAATGTGATATTACACATATCACATGTGATAGTATCTCTTTTATCTAATAAAATGGAGTTGAGGCTGATGTCATACGACTGATGTGGCGATTTCTTAGACCGTCCACATAGGACAATGATAGAGAAGAGATTAGTATGCTGATGTCATAAGTTACTTAAATAATTTTTTATAATTTAAATTAAAACTGCTTATTTCTTTTATACTAAAAAAGAGATCTTGGATAGTGTGTTGAGTAGCCTTTACTCTTCCTCTCCAATCGACTTTATTTCAAATTTCACTTCTTTCCTCTCATCAAAATATTTAGAGATTTCTATTTCATTATTTCAAATTGATTTTTGATTTGAATTTGAATCAAATTCAGAAGCAACATCAGGATCATTCGTATACCATGAAAAAGGTATTGATCGTATTCGTATGTTTATTTCGGTGTTTTCTCCCGTTTGATTCCACCTATTGACCCTCTTTTTGGTTTGTTTTTCCTAATTTGAATGCAGATAACCAAATCCTAAACACTAACGACGTGGTACTTTAACGGAATTTGATCGACTTAATATTTCTATTAGCAACGACAATATCAAGTTATCCTATTTCATATTCATATCAGTCTCTTAATAAAATATGAGGTTAATATCTTTTGCACTTGCATTGACTAAATATTCAGGCACCAAAAATTACAGAGACGTTGTAATGTCTTGCAATCGACTGATTATTTTAACTGCAGTGACTTGGTTGAATACCCAAATGGAAACAGTCACATAGATTAATTTATATATATATATATATATATATATATATATATATATATATATATATATATATATATATATATATATATATATATATATATATATATTTACAGAAATGTAGTCTTTAGATAAAGAGGATCAGTCATAAAGCTAGCATGATGGTTACATTTATTGGCAACAAAAAATCTTATATTCGAATGAACTCGCTTCATGGAGTTAAATGTCACTTATGCGACTATGCGCCACGACAACATGGCATGCTCGGAAGACTCAACAGTGAAATCGGTGTCTCTTAAAACCTTACGAGCAAGATGTTCTCGAGAACTAACCATTGTTCTCCAAAATTTTACTTATTAATTGACCCATTCATATGTGTTTTAGCTTTGGTTTATTGTTTATTTTCTGCTATTTTGATATGTTACAGAATGTGACGTGTATGAATTAGCTTATTTACCCGACTTTGTAGCTAATTAGTTTATGTGCTATTTAAAATAGTCAACAATATATGGCCTAACGCTTAAAGAGGTTTAATAGTAATATTTAAGAAATCTATAAGTTGTCTTAATAAGCATAAGATTATTAAGATGTTTTAAATAAGCTAACCCAAACGCCTTTTGATAAAAGAAAAAGAAAACATTTTAACAGAACGATTTAATGTAGATTTTCAATTACTTATTTTACGATTTAGCTTTTACTAACCGTGTTAAAGCACAGTATTACTTGACACAAAATTAATCAATGTAGGGATATATTTTTATAAAACTAAGCAAATTGATAATATAAATCATATTTTTCTCAACCATTTTAACATAATTTTATAATTCAATTCCGTGTATCACACGGGAATTAAGCTAGTTGTATATCATATGTGACGATTTTTGTTTTCCTTCATTTTTTTGACATAAATGTGATAGTATGCATATCACATGTGATAGTGCGCATATCACAAATGATAGTACGCATATCACATGTGAATGATGTGATTGTATTGTATATCATATATGATTTTATTAAGTATGCACAATATCGAAAACTTATAAGGCAATAAAACACATGATTTTAACTTTAATTGTTAATTTTAAAACAAAAAAATATTATATGAGGTATAATCTATATAGATCTGGGAAAAAAAAATCAAAAATTGATGATTTTTTATTTTTTCCGTTTTCGGACAAATGTTGATATTCGTAAGGTACAATCACATATGATTTGAACACTATATATGAATTTCAAAACATATATTTGTTATATTATATATATTCAACTAGAATCAAAAAGAAAAACGAAAAAAAATATGTCAAACTACTAAAATCACATGTGATAAAATCGTGATTTTATAATATAAAATTTTAAAACCAATAAAAAAAACTCGAAAAAAATTATAGTCAAAAGTAAATAGCGTGGGTACTCTATGAAAAGGTAAATTAATTCTCGTTATAATTGTGTCATTTATTCGTTTAATACATTTAAAGTTTTTGAGATATTTAATTTTTAAACAAAATTAATATTCAAGTGGGTTTTTTAAATAAAGAGTTATGATTGGGTCTCTTAGTCTCAAAATTTTTAATTGTCCGTGTAAAGTGATAGTCAACAAACTTCGAAATAAGCAAACTCGTTTTGCTTTTAGAATACAATATATTTTAAAATAGATGCATCAAAAGTTATATGACAAATTATAAGTAATTAGATGGAGTTTTAAGATTAACTTCAAACTTTTAAATCAAAATGACATCATCTTTAGCTAAATATCTTTTTAATCATTTAATTTTAAATATAAATTTAACCCTTTAAATTCAATAAATATTAAAATTAAATTAGGTTGACACATTTATTTTAAATCTAAAATATATTTTATATATTAAATTTTTTTATTATCCAAAAATGTTTTTCATTAAAGTCGGGTTTTTATCAATATTAATATGATACTAGATATGCTAAAGTAGTAATAAGAAGAGAAAAGAACATGTTCTTTTTTAATTAACTATAGTAGAAATTTTATAAATTAATAATAATGGAACCATCTAAATATATCAACTAAAAAAGAGTTATTATTTAATCTACAATAATTCAGCGAATAAGGAGATGAAAAATATTATTTTATAGAATTTCTTAATTAATCAAGTAATAATGAAAAAATTGGATTCGGTTTACGAATTTGGGTCATAACACATAGGTTCATAAAACAACATGGTTTTCTCTATCTAAATCAAAACATGTAAGCAAAACAACAAATATTTAACGTCATAACTCATATCTATATCTATATCTATATATTAAATAAAGAAAGGTTTTCTTTGCCACTTGGAATCATTATATTCTTCTTCACTAATATTTTCTCCTTTTTTTTACTTACACTAAAGCCCCTCAAAGATTGAAAAAATGTATTTTTCTTTTAACAATTTTCACCATTCAGATAATTCATAATCATTAGCTTCACTATGTTTATTGAGTAATAGTTTTTTTTTCTCTTTTATCATTTCCATCGCTTAGATTTTCATAATTATTATTGGATCTATGTTTTTGAATAATAATAATAGATATATCACAAAAATTTTAATAGAAATGTCCCAAATTTATAATAATAGTCTATGTTATAATATGGATAAATAACCTAATTGTTATATAGTATAAAGAATATATAATATTCTCTAAATTTTTATATATCATATTTGTATTATTCTTGATAAAAAATTATGCGTATACGTAAAAAAACAAACCAGTTTATTATTAAATAAGATATAGATCAAGTTGATGTTACATGGTTCAAGTTTCTCATTACATTACATCCTAATTTAAATGTTGAATTTGTCTTGAGAATTGTGTATTTTATATTATTATAATCAAAATTTTGTGTTTAAATACAATTTTTTTCATTTCTATTACAAAAGAGGTTGTTGTCGGAGTGGTTAGCGCGTGGCCTCCCCTGCGAATCAAATAATCCCACAAAGATGATGCTTTTTTTCTTGCATTGTTTAATGGTCAAAATGCAGGCTGAAATATAAACCCCGAATATACTAGTTTAGTAAAAAATTCATCTAATCTTAAAAAAAAAAAGAAAAAAGTAAGCTAAAAGAAACTAAAGCATTAGAAACCCGAAATTCGACGACACCAAAACAAGTACAGAACAAAAAAACCTCAAGGTAAAATCTTTTCATGATTTTCCCCAAATTTACTTATGTTCCAATTGATGTTTGTTTTGCTTAAATGACTGCCCTATTAATTGATTTTGATTTAGTATTTTTGTTATCGAGCTCCTGGGAAGACAAGAAGTAGATTGATTATGTCTATTTCCAAATCATTTTTTGGATTTTATCATGTAACCAAATATACTAGTTTCGATAAATTTGTGTTTCAAGTGGATCTAATATGATATGATCGGACTGTAGGCTATGGTTGTCCCCTTTGATTTGCAGACTTTCATTCTTCGTGCCCGAGTGCTCAAGATGTATAGGCAAGCTCTAAGAGTTGCTAAAAGAGCACCGCCACACACTAAAGGTCAACCTTCATATCATTTCAATTATTTTAAAATTTTAATTATATGCTACTTCTCTCAATTGAAATATGTACAGGTGAATTAATGCAAACAATTAGACAAGAGATGGAGAAGAACAGGGATTGCAATGATAAACACAGGATTCGTTATTTGATTAGTGAGGGAATGGAGAGATTGAAAGGTTTAGATGAGATGCTCGATATGCAAGGCCATTGACCATTAACCAATTTCGACCTTGTGATTTGAAGGATGACATTTTTATTCGATTTATTATCCTAGATTTAAATATGTAACCTCTTTGACATGTTGAACAAAGATGAAGCAACCAAATTTTTGTATCATGTGTAATTCTTGCATCAACCAAAAATGATAAAATAAAAAATTAAGACTGATAATGTATTTCATCAAACAAGTAATTTTTCTGTTAAAATAACCATAACATATACTTCTGAAAATTGAGAGTAATTGGGTGGCATGTTTGTTTGTTTGGAACCAAAAGAAAACATTGTATTTTGTTTTATACAAGTGAAGTCTGAATACATGGAAAGTTAAAATGTAAAACTTTTAGCTAAATGGAATTAAAGGTTAAGAAGAATACATGATCAATATCTTATATCAAAAGTATTTTGTCCTGAAGGTTTTCTAGGGTCTCGTCGAGGTTCTTAGTTATCAGAGATCATTAACTTATTTTTGATGCCGTTCCAATGACTATCTATGTGTCTGTCTTTTTATAGCCTATTCAAGTTGAAGGTTGCACTGCACATACATCACTATTACATTATTTTTAGTTGATTTTTACCAAAATTACTTGTGATGCATCATTAAAAGATTTATATTCATATTTCATTTTCCTTTCCGTCCATATATTTTTCTTTTTTGTTCTTGATGAAAAAGTGAAAGTAACAATTTATTCTGCATTACTGCCATATTACAAAACTTTAAAAATTACTATTAAGAAACAAAAGACCAATAAAAACGCAAAATAAAAAATAATAATATTACAACTCATCTAAAGGTCGCTTAATTCGGGGAGGGCAGGGATATTGGTGATGGAGCTGAAACTAACAGCTAACAGAATGTTTTTCATCAGTTTTTTCTAAAGCACCAGTACTCATGTGTTCAAAAAGAACTACCAATATTTGTATCCACTGTTTAAAGAACGAGCTTAAAACGCACACATGAGGCTGTGTCTACCTATTACCAAGACCTGTCACCAAAACCCGTAGCAAATACAGGTAGTGATAGTTCAAGACTTAACGCATTAACTCAAACCTTATGGTGACTGCTAGCACAAACGCGGTTGTATGCAAACCGACTACAAAGGTCGAGCAACAAAACCTCTACTCACCATCTTCTCTACCAATTCTTCATGTTTCTTGATCTGCCCAGCGTTCCTTAACTGCACTAAAACCATATCATAATCACCATGACTTGGTTTCAAACACTTCTCTTCAATCATCTCTCTAAAAAACTTATATGCGTTATTCCAATGTCCCATTCCACAGTATAACCCAATCAAAATCCTATAACTATTCACATTGAGTTCAATCTCATTCTCATCCATCTCCTCTTTCAACTTCAACACCATATCAGCCGATTTTGATTCCGCAAACATCCTCATCAATAAATTATAAGTAACAGTATTTGGCTTACACTTTAATCCCTTCATTCTCCCAAACAATCTATGAGCACCATTCACATCATGCGCTTTTAAAATTTCCCTGAAAATAGGATTAAAACTACCCGCATTCGGCTCACACCCTTTCTTAATCATTGCATTCAAAACCTTGATTGCATCATCACGATTCTCGTCTTTACAATGACTCTCAATAAGAAAATTGTAAGTAATCAAATCCGGTTCACAAGAAAGCCTCTTCATTTGATTATAAACTTGCAAAACCTTTTCAGTTCTACCAGCTTTGACATGAACTCGCATTAAATTATTATACGTAATCGAATTCGGTACAATTCCTTGGTCAAGCATTTCAGCAAACACATCATGTGCACGGCTTATCTGCCCACTTCTACACAAAGCGTCAATTACAATCGTATAAGTATAAACATTCGGCTTAATCTCATTCGTTTTCATTTCATGAAAAACTCTTTCAGCTTCTGAAATATTACCCGCCCTACACCATCCATGAACTAAGCTAGTGTAAACAATAACATCTGGTTCAAACTTATGTTTCAAGCTATTAAAAAACGACTGAGCTTCTTCCGCTCTACGTTTCTTACAAAGAATACTAATGACAACAGAAAAAGCAATACGATCAGGTTTACAGTTATAATCCTCCATTCGATTAAACGCGTGAACAGCTTCAGCAGCCAAACCAGCTCTAACATACCTACGTATTAAAACCGAAAACGTATCAATCGAAATGTCAACATTTGTATCTTTCATCAAATCGATTAGCTGCCACGCAACGTCGAATTGGCGTACTTTACCAGCGAGATCAATCATTTCATTGTACGCATCAGCAGTAACATTAATTTGAGTAGTGATGGCCCAATTGAAGAAAGCTAGGGTTTGATCAAAAGGAATACCATGGCGGACGGCGGCGCATTTTTCGATTACTGAACGGATGACGGCGGAGGAGAGAGGCTGGTGGCGGGAGAAGTCGGCGGAGAGTGAGGAGATGGTGAATTGGGGAGGGAAAGGGGTGGGGATTGGGTTAGGGTTAGGGTTTTGTTTGTGGTGGGTTTTGATTAAAGAGTGGAGTTCTTCTGAAATTAGGGTTTCAGAGTGTGACAGTTTATGAGTGGCGGCTAAGGTAGTGGGGGTGATGGTGGCTACGGTGGAGAGACGACGGAGGTTTGATTTTACGATGGCCATTGACGGCGGCGGCTGCTTTATTTTATGAACGAGTATTACCCGTGTGACAACCTCCGACTATAACAGCGATACCACTTTTCTGGTTTTTTTTTTCTGTTTTTTTATTTTATAAAGTTAAAAATATAAAACTTAACTATTTTCTACTTTCCTTTCTTTCCTAACTACATAGGGGTGTCAATTTCGGGTTTGATTCAAAATCGAACCGAGTTTAAACCCGAATCAGTTAGGGTCAAACATACTCAAATCGGTTCGATTTGGGTCGGTTTTTCAAACTTAAGAGTATAACCCGAACAAACCGGGTCGGTTCCAAAAACCGGTTAAAAACCGGTTTGGACTATTTAATAAATAAAAAAAAACGTAATTTGGAAAAACACGTTAATTCGACTTTTTTAAAAAATTCTTCGCACACATCATACATAAATGTTGTATTCTACTAAAAAATCTTGAAACACATTTTCAAATCTTAATATTTCGATAATTATTAAAGAAAATGTGCGAAAAAAGTATTATTTCTTATTAGAAATGTAACTAATAACATTGGGGGAAAAAAACGTAACTTGCAAAAACACTTTAAAATTCGATTTTTTGTTTTTAAATTCTTGGCACACATCATACATAAACATTGTATTCTACTAAAAAAGCTTGAAACAAATTTTCAAAGCTTAATATTTCGACAATTATTAAACAAAAATGTGCGAAAAAAGTACTATTTTTTATTAGAAATGTAACTAATAACATTGGAAATTTGAAATTGATTTATTCATTCTTAATCTTCGTTTACTTGAATAAAGTCATCTTGAACGGGAACTTGTTCATCTTCGGAGCTAGATGCTCGGGTAGCTTCATCGAGAGTGATTTCTTCATCGGAAAGCGATATTGCAACTCCTTCTTTCATCTCGATATCGAGTACTTCGCCTTCATATTCTAGTTCGCCTTCAAGATTTTGGTGGTATTGTGTATGTTCGGTCGCGTCTAAGTAATCCTTCAAGCAAATGCACATCTCCAATGTCGTCGGTGTGAGTCTTGTTCTTCGTAAAGATAATACCCTGCCACTAAGATAAAAAGCGAAGCTACCGAAGAAGCTTGGACGGTTAGTAGATCTTTGGCCATAGCGGATAGAACGGGAAATTGAGATTCACGTGCTCTCCACCAAGCCAAAACCTCAAAGTTGGAGAATTCTTCAACCCCCATAGTGGCTAAAAAATCGGTTCCCGTATACCTCCCATATTCGGTATTAGTTTGGTCATCCCCATCCCCCTAGCACGTTTAATGTTTTCTCGTCTTAAATTGTTAAACAAGTCAATTTCCGGGTCCGCGCTAGTATAGTTTTCATAGGTCGACGCCATAGAAGAACTTGATTCACCCACATTTGATGTTCTATACTTGTTAAAATAAACCCAAAATAACCCTTTAAAAGAATTATCAAATTCGACTATGGCGGTTATCGGCATATAATGGGTCAAACATACCCAAATTCAATTTATCAAATATTTTTCTTATATTGTATTCCACCCCAATTTTGTTCAAACACGAGTTTAGTGCGGCGATTTAGGCATTTCAACAACCACCTTGTTTGCAAACGCAATTTCCTAATAATTTAGTAAAATTGAAGAAAAAATGAGTGAAGCATTTGATCAAACACCATGGGGCAACTATAATTTTCTAAAATTTCAATGAAAACTAAAAACTCCAAACAAGAAATTTAAGAAACAATTAAGATATGATATTGGTAACAACAATCTAATTCTTCAAAAAGTGAAAAAGATAAAAAAAATTGAAATGAAAGGGAAGGTGTTTTTTGAACATATTGAAAGAGTTACGTTTGGAATTTAATTAGTAGAAATGGATCAACTTTTTTGATTACTAGCTACTGAGGCAATGGAGTTTTTGAGTAAAATTAATGGATTGTACAAGGTAATTTTTTAATTATAGGTCACAAAACTTCATTTTAAAAAACTTGTTTCTCGTTTTCCTACCATTTTATTGTAAATATAGTATGCATCGAATCTAATTAGATGTTCTAAACAAACCAAACAAACATACCTAGACCATCAATAAAATAGCATTTTACTCAATATTTAGTTTTTTCATTTTGATTTGGGTCATAAAAACTGTCTATTGAATTAATTTTTCTTAAACCCTAATCCCCAAATCACATACACGTTGCTCGGATCTTCTTCCAAATCATTGTACCCGCGACGATCAGGTGATTCACTAAACTCGATTTTGAGCAAGATTACGTTTTTCCAATTCATTATTACTGCTATTCTATGTTGCATTCACCCCCTTTTTTGTTTCATGTTTATACATTATTATATATGCTGTAAGCCTAAAAGAAATCAAGAACATGTCGATTTAATCTGTGCAGATATAATGGAGCTCATGAATATATATATTTATTACTCCCTGGTATTAAAATCACACTTGTTATTTTCGAAAACATTTTATCGTCAAGTTGTTTGGAAAAATGTCTAAACATTAACACCTATGGGTATTTTTACCTTATGAATTATGATGAAATAAAAAGTTAGATTATTAGTGTACATGTACTAAACTTATTTGTGTTTTGACTGTTACATATATCCCCTTTTAATAAATTGCTTGCTGGTCCACATAATATATGAATTACGGATCCATCTGATGATGAGTTACAAAGTTTTGTTTTCTTACATTATTATACCTTATGACACAGAACCACCATAACTTCAGGGGCAGTTTCTCATTTTCTTTGACTTATACATCGGGAAAGAGAACATATGGCAGCTGTTATCGGAAGATATCGAACCCTGGCAGTTTCTCTTCATCCTGACCTATATTTTCACCAACTTTACTCTCGGTATTTCATGAATAACGGTCCAGACACTGTGGAGGAGCTATTAGAGCGACATGTAGCCAAGAAGCAGAAAAGCTACGATCACGATGAAGATGAGAAGTTGACTCGTCAAAGACTTACTAGCACCCGCCGTGAAGTAATGGGTCTCTACCGAGATATAATTCGTGCAACCCGTTTCTTTATGTGGACTGATTCACATGGTGTTTTGTGGCGGGATGTTTTACTAGCCAATGCTCGAAAGGAGTTTGAGGAGGCTCGCTTCGAGAAAGATCCAGAAATCATCACTCGTTTGCTTATTGGTGGACACGAAGCTGTGCAATCTGCTCTTGATAAACTTGTTGAAAAGCAGAAGCAGCAGATTGCTAAGGAAAAAGCAGATAATGATCGTCGATGATACTGGTAATGATCTGAATTCTTGTAAGAATGTGTATAGTCATAGCCTTAAGGTTACCTTTTCATGTCCCAATACCTCGCCCACCCACTGGGCCATTTTGCCACCTATAGCTATAGATATCATGTCTCTGAAGCTCCATATATCTTTTCGTTGGTATTGCTTTTTGAAAATGCATTGAATTATCTTTCCAGTTTTATAAGTAAACTATCAATTCCGACAGTTAAGCACCTAACACGCTTTCTTAGTTTCAGTATCATCGTAGGTTTTTAAGGAATCAATAACTTCAAAGTGAAAATTATGCTAATTTGTATTTTGTTTTACCTGTTTGATCTGTTGGAGCTAAGACGTAACCGTACTCGATTTATTCATTAGTAAACGAGTTCAAATTTCTTCCTCTAGCTGTGTATACTGGAGTTAGGGTAGGAATTGGTTTGTATTGGTATGTGAATATGCCTAAACAGTTTTATATATGTTTAAGGTTCAATGTAGCTGCAGAATAATGAAAGCATAACCCAAATCTGTTCATTTATAAGTAAATGAGTCAAAGTTGCTACCTTTAGTTCTCTTTACCGAAGTCAGGGTAGCAAAAAGTGTTTCGCTTCTGAACGGTAAAAATTACTGTATAAGTTTTGACACTCTCAGACACACTTATTATTTGTATAACTTGTAGTTAAAAATATGTTTCTGGTCTACCCGATCCACCCTGCTTCTGTTTTGGATTACAAAGAATTACACATTGTGACTTTCTACCCAACCCAGTCATTTTGACATATCTATAACTTGCCATTGGCAATTAGGTATTATTGTGTAAGCGACATTTAAAAAAAAAAAAAACTCTAATGACTAAACTGGTAAGGATTAAAATATGGTGATCAATGTGAAACACTAATATAAGTACATAATTGTTTTATGACATTACCCGTATGATATATGCAAAATATATGCTTCATATTTTTTAAGTTTTTGCGGCTACTGTGTGGGATCAAATATATGTAGTCTTATGTGTTGTAAACGGAGCATTTAATTTAGCAACTAAATAAGTCTAGGACGCACTACCCGACAACTTCGCTACTTTGTGCTATCCACACAAATCCTTTGAAGTGGGTCTCCCCTGTGTGGTTTATGACTAACATTAGATTTAGCGAGAGGGCCATTATCACCATCTTTGAAAGGTATATATATGGTGGGCTGTTGAGGGACTTGACCTTCAAGGGACGCTTACATGTTTTATTATTAATAGATAGAGATGACATCTTTACATAACACGTTTAGAAAGTCTTTATCTAACCCTTTATTGTTACACAGCAATATATACCTGCTTGAACTCACTAGGCATAAATCATAATACTTGTGTCTCACATATGTCAGAACCTGGCGTTGATGGATCTAGCTTGAGAAAGTGATTTCAAGATAGGTGTCGGTTAGGTGCAAAGGAGATAAAGTGATGCTGCCACAAGAATGTACGAAGGAAAATAACATTTTGGATAGATGCGAGCATTTTGTTGCGTAGCTGGAGTTTTATAGCACCTGATTGTATTTTAGTAATGATCAACTAGAATAGTGAGGTGGTTGTGTGCAAATACATAATACAAGTAATATATTTTCCTTGATGATATTTGATTTAAGCGTATTATATAGAGTGCTATTTGTTTTCTTTCAGATTTTGGGTTATTATACAAATTAGCTCTAGCTACAATTGTGATAGGATTGCCCAAATTATTGAAAGAGTACAAATTATTAACCAACTTTATATTATCTTTTCATATGTGAATTTGCCTCTCCAGTTTTTAGTTTCTTTCTGAGTTCATAAATTCAGAATCTTGTTATACTTAGATATTACTTATTAACGAAATCTATCTTTATCGTTAATTTAAATCATTGACAAAACCTAAAAATAACTTGACCTAAAATCATGATGCTTAACAACAACGAAAAATATTGGAATCTCATTCTGAATTTTCCTTATCTTTTTTTTACGTCGACTTATTTCTCATATTTTAGCTTCTTGTTCAGACCAAGTATACATTGTGATTTTCATAACATTTCTGCCGAATGTCAAATGTATCCTATTACAACTTTTCTTTTGAGCTCCTCAAACTTTTTATCTTATGCTCATAAGCTTTTTACCGAACCCAAACCTTTTCTTTTCTGCACTCTAATCTGCTGATTAAATGTCAAATTTATCCCAAAAGAGTCTGCAGATTTGTACTAGTAGAGGTATTAATACGCCTGATTGACTTGTTTGCAAACACTTCTAGGTCTTGAGTTGCACTGTTTTATACTTTGATAGTTTGAAGTGTGTTGGGAGTAATACTGTTAAAAATAACTAAGTATGGTTACTACTGCAAAGTTACTACTACTTGGTTACTACTGCATGAAGAACTGGTTACTACTGCAACACTCATTACTACTGCCCGTTATGCATTACTACTAGGGGTGACCAAAAAAACCGAGCACCGGCTAGAACCGCAAAAACGGTCCGACTTTGGACCGGAACCGAACTGGACCGACTATGGTGGTCCGGTTCTCGGTTCTCAAAAATACTCAAAAAATAAATCCGGTCCGGTCCATGGTTAAACCGGCGGTTCACCGGTTCGAACCGAAAAGTTAACTTTTTTTTTTTTAATAATATCCTAATATTTAATGTTATATTCATTAAACAATTAAACTTGTAAACAATATAATACCAATTTGAGATTAAAAGTTGTCATATACGTACAATATTAAACTAATTTGAAATGCTATATATCTCATGATTCTTGGCCATCACGTTAGTTTTTTCTTGTCAAAAAACCATGACTTTGTTTCACCACCTTATCTTTTATGAAGAAAAACAACTATAAAAGAAACATCCATAAACTCCAAAACTCCATCACCACTTGTGCTTAATAAACTACTGTTAGTTATATTAAACAATGGAATGAACCGGTGAAGTATTAAAGAATGGAATATTATAATACCAATTAATATTCATTAAATAGTTAAACCAATTAGGAATCCTAATTGGTATTATATTGTTTACAGAAACAGTTTTGATGTACATCTAGTTCTCTATATAATTCACAGGTTTACTAATTAATTTTATAATCACACAATCCTAATAAAAGTCAATAAACAAATATGTATCCTAATATTAACTTGATTATATATTTTAATACATATCCAAAATTAGGATTCCTAATACTAATTTCCAAGATATTCTAATAATTTTTATATATATCAAATCTAATATAATACCAGTTTTAATACATATCCTAATAAAAGTACATATTCTATTTTCAAACAAATATATCAAGTTTATTATATAATATATAAATCGAATACAGGATATTCAAATCGATATTCTCAGAATTACAAGTCGACAAATCGAATACATGCTTAATCTCCGAGATTGTTGATTAATTTCCACATTCGTATTCAAGAAAAGTAAGTGTTTTTAACAATACGTCAATCAAACGATGTTTTTCAAAGCAATAATAATTACCTGTTATCATGCTCTATTACTAATGTATATAATTTTTGTTATTATTGTAGATGTCTAGCGGAAAAAGAATCAACCGTGGCTCTAATTCTGACGAAGAAGAAGAAGACGGGAGAAGTACAAACCCGGAAAAAAAGAAGCAAAATATTGATAGCGGTGAAGAAGAAGAAGTAGAAGAAGATACATCACAGTTGAAAGCGGCATGTTGGAAACACTTTAGGAGGATAAAGAATAAAGAAGGTGTTCGTTATGGCCATTGTAAGTATTGTCCTAGGAAGTACAAGGCTGACACAAATTTAAATGGTACTGGTTCTATGAATAAGCACATGAAGGTATGCCCGAATCACCCAGATAGAATCAAAAACCAAACAAATTTGTTTGGTCAATCAGACGGTGAAACATCAATTCTTAAAACATGGAAATTCAGTGCTGAGAATGTTAGAAGGGCTTTGGTGCGTATGATAATTTTAGACGAACTTCCATATTCTTTTGTAGGCAAACAAGGATTTAAGGAGTTAATTGAAGCTATATGTCCTACTTATAAGATCCCCTCTCGTACTTCCATAACTAGGTATTGTTTTGTTTTATTTGAGGAAGAAAAGAAAAAGTTAAAAGCAATTTTAAGTAGTTCTAATATTAGGGTTAGCTTAACAACTTATACTTGGACTTCTATTCAGCGTATTAATTATATGGTTTTGACTGCACATTATATAGATTTGGATTGGAAATTACATAAGAAAATAATAAATTTCAAACCGATCTATAGTCATACGGGTGACGACATAGCACATTCTATTATTGAGTGTTTGAGGGAATGGGGGATTAAGACGGTTATGTGCATAACTTTGGATAATGTATCTTCAAACACTGTTTCCATGGCTTTTAGCACAAGTGGTCGTGTATTGGATGCTTTTAGAAGTTCCTTATCTACGGACAATGTTCAAGCTTTGATTTGTACTCAAGATTGGATAAAAAAATCCAAGAAAAAATGTTACTGAAATTGATGAAGAAGATTTGGAAGAGTTTGAAGATATTAATAAAGGTATTAACTTTTAAATTTTAATAAGAACAAAGATTTTCTTATATGTATGTATTTTTATATAATTACTAACTATTATTTGATTATTTATAGATATTTTAGAAAAAATTGTCGAGATGGAAGATGTGGAGAAGCTAGATGATTGATAATGCACATGACGAATGAATAAACCGTTTACGTTTTTTGTTTTTACTATTCGTATTTGGTTTCGTTTTAGTTTTTTACTATGCCTATTATGTATTTACGTTTATGATTTGTAATTCGATACGAGTATTTTTTGTGTTGCTTATCGTTTAACCTACTTTATTCTTAATCTTTGCATGACTTTTTTTCTTTTTTAAATTGAATAACCTTTTTTATTACTATGTTGTGTATTGTGTGAGGTATTAAAACCGAAAAGAATCGAAAAACCAAAGAACCGACTAGGAACCGGACCGGAAATGACACGGAAAAAGCGGTCCGGTCCTCGGTCCACCGTTTCTTGATTTTTTTTTGTCTCGGTCCGGTCCGGTTTTTACCGGTTTGGTCTGGTCCGTGTCTTTTGAACACCCCTAATTACTACTGCTTGAAGAGTTTTGAAGAAAAAGATAATTATATAATAGATTGTATTTATCTTTTTCCGAATTAGAATTGTATTTGAATTATAATTGTTTGATCGTTTTCTAGAATAGCTAGGTTTATAAATACATAGATCCTTGTATTAAGAAAAACACGTGTATTAGTCTTTCGATTATTGATTAATACATTGAGGCTTGTTAGTGATATTCGTTTTTTCGTATTCATATAATAATTTTCGTTTAATCACATAACTTGTAATATCAAAGCGTCTAATTCGCTGCTAAACTTCTTTGAAGATCTTATTCATAGTATTATGGTTATGTTTACATAAACCGTAATCGATCCTAACAAAGTGTTTATTTAGAATATTGAGAAATAGAGGTTGTTCGTCCGGTTATTAACGTTGTTGTTGAGTCTATCACGGTCCCTCTTACGAAACAGTTAAGCTACCTGATTTACTGCACATATACGTGAACGATATGAGAACAAGAATGCATCTGTTGGATGCAACAAGAATTTATGTTGATGTAGGTATATAACTATCAGATTGTTATACAACATGCAACAGAAACAAATTTGTATTACGTAATTAGTATTAACCAAGTCTAGATATTACCTTTTGATCTTGGATTGAAGATAACCGTGTTAGGATTTATATTGAAATCCCTCTACGATTTTGCACACGACACCTTCTTTTAGCAACACGCTTGTATGCTAGTATACGTTTCTTATCGCCACAAAGATTTGTCAAGCTTTCCCTTCTCTTGCTTAAGCCGAAAACCGAATCCCTCTAGGGATGTATTCGACCGATTATCACAAGAGAGGGAGAGGAAGAATTGATTTGCTTTTTGATAATTGGATCACCTAATAATAACCTCAAAGGTTAATTATATAGGTTTTCTAATATTAGGATACAAATTATAGTAGAAACTCTATAAAATAATACACTTAGTGTCACACCCCGCTATAGCGGAAACACGGAATGTGAGAGCTGGAATATCATTACACGGTTATAATAAAGGTAAACGGTTCAAGTCATTGCATTAAAATAAAATAGTTCAAGATTCAAAAACAACCAGGCAGTTTAAATGTTTAATCCAAGTACAAATACAAGTTCAAAATAAATTCCCAAAATAACAAGGTCTTTCCCAAGCATCGCCTCACGTGACCATATTGACCATTCCTTGCCATGCATCTCGACACTTACACTAATTTCTTGAAACATAAGATAAAGTGTCAACTACATTGAGTAGTGAGTGAGTTACAGTTTAGAGTTTCGATAAAAGTTTCCAAAAAAATAGAAATATATGTAATTACGTCATAGGTAAAAAGGAACGGAGCGACGCTAGAACATATATATAAATAGTAAGAAGTTTCGTACACACGCAAGTAAGACAAATAAAACTCGTATAAGTAAAGTTGAAGCGGAATCCATCGCTAAAAAGGTATATGCGTAGGTAATATGTGCTTAACTAAATCAGTAACTCGTATCAATCACTTGGCATAATATAAATAGCAAGTTTACACTAAACCGATTGTCTGGTCAGGATCTAGCCCCAAAATGTTTCATTGAGTTTCCAACTGAATCTTAGTAATATGTACTTGGGTCGCTAACCCTGAGCAAGGAGTGACCTCTCCTAAGTATCGATACTCATAATACTAACGGCTATTGCTAATAGTGTATAAAGTTTCCGAGTCCAAAACGGGGCAACTGAGTTCTGTTTCTAAAAATAGTAGTAGGCACTTACGGGTTTATATTTTCATCAAGGATTGGTTCTCTAACAAGTATCCTAAATTTAGTCAACCAATTAAGGAGCATCAACACATATACGCATAATAGTTTCACAAGTTTCCAAGTTTCCAAAGTTTCCAAGTTTCCAAGAGTTTCAAAATGTTTCAAGTTTCACACAAGTTTCACACAAGTTTCCCAAAATTTCAATAAAGTTTCATAGTTTCAAAAGTACCAAGTTTCAAATAGTTTCAACAAGTTACATTAACATACATCTTATGTTTCTCCCAAATAATTGTTTAAAAGCACAAAAGTAAAACAAAGTGGGGTTGTAACTCACGGTTTGCGAAGAAAAGTAAGAACAAGCACGGACGGAGCGGAATACGTCGGGAATCAAGGATAACCTAAAACACCGGAATGTTGTATAAGTTTTATTAGTATGATTTAAGTTATGTTAAGTTACAATTTAACATTTTAAATCCCGATTTCTTATACTTTAGATTCTGTCCCAAAAGATTATTACGGAAAAATTTTGTGATTAAACGTGTTCGTGTACATTTTAAAGTCCGATTAGTCCAATTAAGTCCGAAAGGTGTCAATGTCCAAGGTCAAAGTGTGTAAGTCCCGAAAATATTAAGTTACTGAATTTGGCGTATATTTTACGGTGAAATTTGGGCAACGCTTCCGCGCTATAAAAATTAAGTCCAATTTCAAAACCACTTTCCCGCTTTAAAACATGCAATTTAACCAATATGAACTTTAATACGAAGGTTTCAAATCCTCAATCTTCCCCAAACAGTTTCTTTATTAAAAACAGTAAGCTTTTAAAAATATACAATCTGTAGTAACTTATTTTAGCTTATTTTTACGTTTAAAGCCTTTAAAACGACAAATTTTACGAACAACAGGATCCAGACGGAGGCTGGAGACACTCAGCCGCCGGCTGGACTTTAGCCGTCGGCTGAGTGTCTTCAGCCGCCGGCCAGAGGCCTTCGGCCAGTTTCTAGATTTCGTTATTTTTCGATTTTTAGCTCGTTTTAGTGTTAGATTCGAACATGCAAACTGTTATTTATCAAATATATATGTTTTTAAGCAAAAGTTACAATTTCTTTTAGATTTATATCATCAAAAAGTAGATCTATTAGAAAAACTAGTTTTTAAGCAAGAAAACGTTTTAGATTTTTATAAAATCACTTTTTCAGTTTATAGATCTTACATGCAACGAAGTATTTAAGTAGAAAGAGTAAAATGAAAGGGTTCTACCGAAGGAAAAAGCAAGGTGACGGTTGGATGTGATTCTAGCTCCAAACAGCTTGCGAATTTCTATCACGTAGATCCACTGTTTCTGGTGGACACTGTGAGGATGCTCCTCCAAAAGCGGTTGGTTCTGTTGAAAGTGTTGGGGTCGGTTTCCAAAGGGCTTCCCTTGAAGGATCTACCCCGGTGGGTTATCTTTTTCCTGCTTATAAAACACTTGTTATAAATGGTACCGTGAATCAGTCTTCAACGTTAGAGATGAAAAAACGGTCGGATTGAGTAACGGGTCAGTTCAGGTTGACCATAAGCACATTAAGTCCATTTAAAAGAAAATATAAACAAATAATTAGTGGCAAATATTATTTCATATTTTTATTATCAATAATAATCTTTTTTTTATTTTTATTACATGATATTTAAAATACTGTTTGGGAGACTAACGGAATTAAGTTGGCCAAGGCTGTTCACAGTTTGTAGTCATGTCTAACCATTTCATACATAGCAAGCTAACAGATATAACTGATGTGTAGGTTCCTGTAGCATCGATGGAATTCCAGAGATAGTGCAACATGAAATATTGAACAACAGAAGGCATGTCCTGACCAAGGTAACATAATTTTCCCAATATTTTAACAGCTTTAAAAACAACTTTCGTCTCGTATGATGTCTTGAAGAGTATGATTCACAGAAATGATGGTATGAACTGTGATAGGATAATGCTGGCTCTGTGAAGCTTTGGGAGATCACGAGAGGTGTTGTGATTGAGGACTATGGACAGGTGACTCATATGCTGTTATCGATTAATATAATAAGCAACCCATTTACTTATCTTGAAAGGGAAAATAAAAAAATTGCTTAAAAAGAAACATGTTAATGGGCTGAAAGTTGCGTGGAGTTTTTTTTAATAATTTTGTTTTACTAATTATTGAACAATATAATATTTCTAATCATTTGATACATTAGTTCTTAGTAAAAAAATCCAACCTGGCCCTTTTTTACCTGTTCAAAAATGACACGTTTTCACCGGTTACATCCCGCCTAATTTTCCACCTTTTAGATTGATGTTTACCATACTCTTTGTATGTTTATCTTTATTTTTTGGACTCCATGATCATATTTCTGCTTTTTGTCTTCTAGGTTTCATTTGAAAAGAAGAAGGAACAACTGTTTGAGATGGTATGTATCCATAGATCATCGTAGGGAACAATTTATTCAATATTCATCAGTTATCTTTTTGACTATATCTTGGTTTTCCAGGTAAGCATTCCTGCATGGTTCACTGCTGATTCGAAGCTCGGAAGCTTGTCTATACATCTGGATATCCCTCAATGCTTTTCTGCCGAAATGTATCCTGCTGACCTCAATATCACTGAGAAAGTCGCGCGTGTATTGCCTATGCTTAAAATGATTTCGTAATATTTGATTATGTTCTTCTACATCAATTTGGCTAGAGAAACCCTTAAAGGAAGTGATATATCTGCCAGGAGCATTACTCTTTCAAGAGTTGAGGTAGAGAGTAATGGTGAAAATGATTCAGTTGTGTATCCTCCGTTTGCAGCTTCCCCTCCTTCAATTATTACCGAGGGTTCTCAGGGTGGAACATGCGAGGATGACAAGGATTTCCCTTGGTGGGTTTTAGATTGTATCTTGCACAATCGGCTGCCCCCCAGGGAACATACAAAGTAATTTTTTCTTTTCATTTCCTTCGAGCTTTTCTCCCTGTTGTATGCATCTCTGGCATAAAACTACAGGTGGTATTTTAACGCCTTTAAATGAAAAATGGAACGATCCGGGCTGTAGATTATTCGTAACTTGTCAAAAGGTTCATATACAGGATAAATTAGCTGTCTGGAAAGCATGTCAAATGGATCAAAAGTTGGATAAAGTGTACTCACTTGTTTAAGTCCTCCTAAATCGTTTTATTTATATCATTAGTTTACGCAGTAACTGCATAAAACAGCCACCAGCTTTGGTTCATTTTTATTTATCTTAGGTAAACATTTTTTTTCGGGGAGAAAACATTGAATTTATCAATAAATTTTAACAATAAATAAACTTTTAAATCATTTAGTATTCAATTTCTTTGAGAGTAACCTTGGAAATTTTTCAGAAGAAATTTTGTTGACCCTTCTTTGCAGTAAAGCTAAAGCTGAATTGACACTGATGGGGCGATGAGATACTGTTTACACAAAAGAAAGAGATACCGTATCTCCTATAAAGGAAGATAGTTACTTTAATATAAATTTTTAAGAAGTTTAGGGCTCTTCTCAGGGGCGCAAAGATTTGGTTACTGAAAATAGAACTTGAACCAACGGTAGCTACCTTTTGATGCTTTCTTTAATAGTGTAGCTAAGTTTTATTGTCTTTAATTATTTATAAGGTGTGTTAATCCAACCTGTTCTGACCCTTTTTACCCGAACTTTTAGGTGATCTGTTTTGACCCATTACCTGTCTCGCCTTTTTTCTAACATAGGGATGTGGTTATCCTGTACAACCTTTTTGTGCGACCAGTTATAACCTATTTTTTCTTCTTCAGGTGTAGCTTTTATTTGCATCCATGTGAAGGTTCAGCTGCCCAGATCTTGACGCAAGGGAAACTGAGTGCACCCCGTATTTTAAGAATACACAAGGTAATGTTTCATGAAACTGACCTCAATATGTATCATTACAAATTTTATATAATGTCCGAAAATCCCAATTATATGTAGCCAATTCAATTGTTCTCAACTTCTTCCCCTACTGAAAGCTGTGGTCAGCTTCTATTAGATTTAGTCTTACCAAGTCTGTACAAGAGGTGACAGGCTGGGTTTACCCGGAAACCCTTTCTTTCGCATCTTTTTTTGTTTCTAATAATCTGTTAATTCGTATGATTACCCAGATCATAATATTACAATAAGAATCTAAATATGAAGCAATTTAAGGAGTTGAATGCATTAAATATACAGTTTAAATGACCTTCAGTGTATTTGAATAGTTAAGCCGTCTAACCCCTACCCTTTTGAGATAACTTTTTTATTTAGCCCGTTTGACCCGCTTCAGATTAAAAGTAACCCAAATCGACCCATGTATAAGTAAATTGGTCGAAATTTTCACTTTAGTCCGTGCCATAGTGGAGGACATGCAGGTCTTCTATTTATTGTTGTTTTAGCTATTGTGTGGCAATTTAGGATAAGGGGACAACAAAAAGAAGGAGGCATTAACAGTATTCGTAGTCGTTTAATGTTTTTAATGGATGATATGCAATGCAATGTTCTTCAAATTATATATATTTTTGTAAATTTTTGTACAGGTTGTCAACTATGTCGGGGAGAAGATGGTTCTTGACAAGCCATTAGATAGCTTGAGTAATGATGGAACTTTTGCTCCTGGATCAGTTCCCGGATTGAAGCCTTGGAAGCTTAACCCTTCCATAGAGATCTTGTGCAATAATCAGGCAAGGTCCTAACTTTATTTGGAATAATATTGCTTTTTGGCTACTATGATTCACTCATTTATCTTGTTGGTAAATCTTTGGTTTTTCTATTTTTTTAATAATTGAAAACCCTAAACTGTAGCTGTGAGTAGAGGTCACAAAATGGGTGGTCGGTAGGTAGTTGGGGAGGTTGGGTAAAGCGTAATTTTATGTCCGGGCAGTTCGTGTGTTAAGCATAATTTTTAGTGTTATATTATGTCAATCGTAATTAATTTTTTGAATACATTATTTTTTAAAGGTTTTATGCATCAAAAGTACACTTTTGGCAACTTTTGACTCATTTTCTTAAATATTGCCTGTTTGATCCATGAGAGATAAACGTAACCCGAATTGGGCCATTCATAAAAAATGGTTCAAAATTGCCACCTCCAGCTGTGAGTTAAATAAAACTTGGCAAGTTTAACTAAACTTCTATTCCGTAGTCGCTAGCAGAAACTCATCAGCTTCTTTTTCTTCATTATTCATCATTTTAAGAAAAAGATAAAATAACATACGAAACATTTTATGTTTGAACATAAACTTCTTTTGCCATATATTAAATGATTTATTCATATATGTTTTGTTTTGATTGGTTTATTTCACTTCAATTACTAGTGTATCATCTCATGCAGGTATTAACACCCGACATGAGCTTAGCAACTGTCAGAGCTTATATATGGAAAAAGTCAGAGGACCTTGTTCTCAACTACAGAATCGTATCAGGAAGATGAATAGATTCTATGCATAGATGTGGGTACTTCAGCTAGGTTCGTATGTACTACCCTTGTGTCAAACTATCGACTGTATTGTTATTTTCGTTTAGAGGGTAATGTAGGGGTGATTGTTGACCCCATCTGTTTATAAATCGGTGTATTTTTATAGATGGTTTATCCTAACATTTTTCAAATATAAATGTTGAAGGCAAAATGGAAACGAGTCGAACTGGTCAAGTAGGTTGAAAGTCACCTAATGCAGGTTGAATTCGTGTTGATCATGTTCGTTTGTAGGTTTTGCAGAAAAGCAATCATGAGTGCATTTTGAGGCTATTAAAATGTTTGGGAGTCATTATCTCTACACACAGGTGGTTGTCATCTTGTATTCCATCCACGTAAATCTGGTAATCGGTTTGAACCATTGGTAATTTGACTTTTTGACATTTGAGCATTAGAGAGTTGTTGACTTGAGAGAAAGAAGAGTGAAAACATAAGAAAACAACTCCCTTGTAGAAAAACTGATTTTTTTTTGTCTCGGGTGCCGAGTTGATGTCAAAATCTGCCAAGTATTTTACAAAATGTCAAACAGTTCGCATATGCTACATCCAGTTCGCATATGCGAACTCCTTGAGCATATGCGAATGTTTGATTTTTTGCGGTTTTTTGCGTTTTGTTGTATTTTCACACTATGTTTGTTAATGGAACCACTTAATACATTAAAATACTACATTTTGGAACATAGAAATACATCATATTACAAATAACTAATCATCATATAAAGAGTTAATTACATAAATCATCCCTAAGGTTTATCTCAAATTATGGATTTCGTCTGTAAGTTTAAAAAGTTGCATAAATCATCTACTTTTAGAAACTAATTACCTTTTTGGTCCCTAAGATTTGCTCCAATTACGGATTTTGTCCCTAAGATTTGTCCTCAATTACGAATTTGGTCCCTAAGGTTTGCCCAAATTACTGGTGCAAATTAGAAATTAGGGACGAAAAACGTAATCAATTTATGAACTTGGACGATTTATGCAATTTTTTAAACTTAGGGACGAAATCCATAATTTTGGATAAACCATAGGGACGATTTATGTAATTAACTCTCATATAAATTAACCGATGCTTTAGACGATTGAGTTTGTTTGTTCTTTCCACGAGATGTTGAAGCAGCTCTTGTTGAAAAGGAGGTTGAAGGTTGACGTGAACTTTGGTATTCTGTAATCTTTGCACCACATGTCTTTCTAGTGTGACCTTTTTTCTTACAACGGTCACATGTCACTGGTTTTGCCTCCCCTTGCGATAGTATACGGTCTTTGTTTTTTGGACGACCCGCTTGTCTCCTTTCCATGGATGGTGGGTTGATGGTAGAGATCTTATCTTGGTGCAACCATTCAGACAGATGTCCAACTGGGAATATGGATCCTGTATATGTCCGTTTATAATTTTCTGCCTTAAACCAATGTTGTGCCCAACCCACGCCATCATGTTCCATTTTCAAAAAATTTAATGTTGCTACAAGGTGTGAACAAGGTATACCAGATTTTTGCCAAACTTGACATTTGCCAAACTCAAGTGCATTTCTTATCCCGAATAGTGACCATTGCATTTTTCTAGTTGTCTATCACCTCAAACGTGTAGTTATTAATTGGTATGGTTTTCCATCCGGAGGCTCGTTTTATCATACCGTTTAATTTCTCTGTAGACCACGGTGTTTATGGTTGATCCAAATCATCTGAAAAATAAATAAAAATATAGTAAATTATTAAAATAGGAAATCATACTTATTATGAGACGACCTGAAATTGCAACCTTCATGGTCTCATTTTTGAGTAGTTGCCCGCATAAACTCTAGAAGTATACAAATCGGAAGCTTGCGTGCATGACGAGTTATCGAGTTTAGAGATTCAGCGCTGTTAGACGTCATAAGGTTATAACGATCTCAGAGGAAATAAGCCTTTGACCATTTTGCCTTATCTAAGTTATCAATAATTTTTCTTGATTTGGTAGGAAGAATTAGTTGTAGTTGCCTAACATGTCTTCCAGAAATGATATTCGTTGTCTTCGTTTGGTTGCGACTTAATTCGTAAGTTCATGCACAAATGTCGACAACAAAGCATCTGGGTACACTGTTTGTATTGCAAGGTCAATGAAACTTGCTCTATCGGAGATAAATACCAAATTATCGATCTGACCTAAGCATTCTCTAAGCCTCTCTATCGCCCCCACTCCATATGCGATAGGAAGAATATTGTTGTTCTCATCCATATCTACAACAACAAACATTGTACCTTGATATCTTCCTTTAAGGTGAGCCCCGTCTATTACAATTATCTGACGACATGTTTCGACGAAACTACGAAGCCGTAAAGAAATAGATTTTGATACATATTAGTATGATGAGATATCATGGAACAATATAATTAACAAAAATAACTTAAAAGCTCTTACCGATTCACCGATTGTAACAAATTACATTTCAAAACGCTCACGGTCCTTCGTCATATTTGTTATGGTTCCCGGATTTTGCTTTATCAAATTGTGTATATAAATTGGTAGTTGAACAAATGATTCTTCTGAGGTCCCTCTAAAATGTGTTATAACTCTTGCTCTCCATGCTTGTTGGTATGAAATGCTAATGTTATGATTAACACGCATGTCCGTGATAATGTCTCTTCCTCTGTATTTCCTGCTTGGATCTTCAAGTGCCTCTTTTATTAAACATGCCAAGACTTTTTTGTTTGTTTGTCGATGATTTTGATGAATTTGAGTTTTTGAACATGTATGTCTATCGGTTAAATTTTTAACTACAAAAGACTCAAGATTTCTGATTTTTGTGGCTAACAACAACCACTCGCATTTTCTAAATTTACATTATGTTTCAAACCTTGTTTTACTTGATCTTTTAACTTTTATTTGAAAACCTTCTTTTATACATTTTAACCCTAAAGCGACTTTTAATTTTTCTTTGTTATCGAAAAATCACGTAATTTGACATGTTCAGAAGGGCTATATCGAAGAGGTTTTGATGGAGGCTTAAATGGGGCAGATGTTTCAGGAATTGGGGGCATGTCCTAGAATACATTTTCGAGCACTTGAAGAAGGTGGTTATCTTCATTATCGATACTTTCGGACGATTCGCTAGATTTTTCCTCATCTGAAAAACCTTGATCATCCCTTGATTCATTTGTTGAAACATATTCATATTCCACATTTTCCTCGAGGGAATAATCATATTCTGGAAAAACGTAGTTTTGAGAGTTTTGAAAATCGTTTTTTTTTTTGTTTTGAAAATCGTTTTCATAAACATACTCAACATGTTGGTCAACAGAATGATCGTATTCTGGAAAAATATATTCAACATCTTGGGAGTTTTGAAAACCATGTTGGTAATTCCCATAATGATGTTCAGAGTTATAAAAATCATTTGGGTCATGACCATAATGATATTGAGAGTGTTGATAATCATATGTGTCATGACCATAATGAGATTGAGAGTTTTGTTGGAACTGGTCACATGTGCACGATTAGATACCATGCACATTGTGGAGAGGTTAAACTTCGGTTTCGACTTGGTCTTCGTCACTCGTAGTTGAATTCACGACAAACAGTGTAACTTTTGGGTTAGGGTTATTGACAACATAGAATATGAATTATGTTGTCTCATTATCATAACCAACCTCTAATAGATCATCAACCGATTTGTATGTTAACCTGAGACCCGAGTTCGCATTCAAAGACAACTTTGCTGCTGCACTAGGTATCAACGACGAAAACGTAGAATCAGTACATATATAAAGGCTACGTTTGAATAATCCTTTAGGAAGATAATGGACCACTCCGTCTACGAGCTCCCTACAAACATATATCTTACTATTTTGTGGGTTTGGATTCATAGTTTTTATGTGTGATTGTTGTAAAAAGATGAAACAAGAATGAGATGTAACATGAATGAGATAGATTGTTGTAAGATGTTTGAATTCACACTGGTTTTTGTGATGCTTATATAGAAGACTCAATCTACATTGCATTATTTCATTGAATTTTCTT
This sequence comes from Senecio squalidus, assembly GCA_910822075.1. NCBI lineage: Eukaryota > Viridiplantae > Streptophyta > Magnoliopsida > Asterales > Asteraceae > Senecio > Senecio squalidus. Next base: position 2,635,860 of record CAJVGC010000589.1, read on the forward strand.
TTTGTACGAAAGAGAAGTTTGATTTGACATGACACTGGAATTTTGACCATTGTGTGACAACCGTCAAATTTCTGGTGTTTTTTACGTTCTATGTCTCTCGTTTCGTCTCTTGTGTCTTTAAATTGAACCTTTATCGGAAATGCGCTAGTGTCGGAATCACAACCGGAATCAAATAATACAAGTCCTAATGCCAAGAAAACACCTAATGAACTTTCCTAAGTTCATAACGTAACATACTTTAAAACTTTAGTTAACGAAAAGGTCCAACGAAACAATTTTGCAAAAGCAGCAAAAGTCCAAAAATAATTGCAGAAATGGTCCAGGACGACGCACAGAGGCCATGTGCGCCGTCCTGGAGGACGGATTTTGTAATAATTTTGAAATTCTTGCATGTCTCGTTTTTCCCACTTCAACCACCAATCATTCTCGATTTTCAGCCCATCATTACTGCTAGACTACAGTCCCAACTCCTCTTTGCCATCATTTTCTTATTTCATTTCATTATACATTTTATTAAACCAAAAACTAAAACACCTACACTTTCTCTCAAAAACACTCTCAAGAATCCATCATTTCCAGTGACTTCAGCAACTAAAACCTCATTTCAATCCATACAAATCGATTTAAACATCAAGAGAAGCAAGGGGAACCCAAGTTTTCGAAAAAGGACTATTTTTGTAAAGATTTTCGGAGCTCAAACATCACCAAACCACCATCCAAACGATTTCCACCGGTAGATTTCTTTTTATTTACTGTTTTTATATAAATAACAACTTGCATGGATGATCTATGGATTCAAAATAAGTTTTTACAAAGATTTATAACGTTTTATGTACAAAAACGATTTTTAACCGAAATGTTACTTAGATCTATGTTTTTATGGATAAAAACGTTTTAGAAACTGTTAGAATGACATTTTATTAAGTTTAGACCGAATGCATGTTGAAATCCGTGACTAAAATAATCGTTTTGATCGAAAAATCCCGAAAACGCGACCCGTGCGCCTTCCCTGTGACCAGGACGACGCAGGGGGGTTGAAATATGGCTCTGTGCGCCGTCCTAGAGGTCACAACGGCGCACAGGCCTGGCTGATTTTTCCTGATTGCTTTATTTAGACGTTTTGGACATGTTTGACTTGCTGACTTTTCGTGAAACATCATTTTGGGACTGAGTTGGAAAATAAATATACATTGGTGACTTATAATGGACTTTTGGAACTTAAATGAACTTGTTTAAATATGAGGTTATGATATATGTAATTTGTGAGCGGAAGTGACTTTGAATTTTTGGACATGAAATTTGGGCGCGGAAGCGCTGCCCAAATTTCATTAGGAAAAATTCAAACCACCTCAGTAACCAAAGTATGTCTATCTCAATCACAAAAACGTTAACTTTAGACTTTTTGGACACAAACGTAATGTGACAACCGTCAAAAAAATTCAGGTACTTGTTCAGTTACTATATCGGTTCAAAACATTAGTTACTCTTTTATCGTGCTCGCTTTGTTCTAGTTCGTAACTGTTGAGTCTGTACTTTGTCGGAACTAGTGTCGGAATAACTCCCGGAATCAATTCTATAAGTCCTACTACCAAGAAAAACATAATGAACTTTCCTAAGTTCACAACAAATCATACTTAAGAACTTTCAATTAACAAAAAGGTCCAACGAAGCAATAACGTAAAAACGAAAAATCAGAAAATACTGATTTGGGCTAGGTGCGCAGAACCTATTGTCTTCGTGCGCAGCACCTAGTGCCAGATTTTCAAAAAATTACACTTTCAGTCCTTGCCTTGTTTTTACACAAACTTAAACAAATCAAAAATGAGTTTAACCACTCCATTACTGGTTTTTGGCAGTCCCAAACCTATCCCATTATTACTCTCTATTTTACTTTTCATTTTCATTTTCTAAAATCCAAAACACACACACATTTACACATAGTTAACAAGCTCTCTCATTTCTCTCATCTCTCTCTCTAAAAACACCATTGAAGCCAGGAACTTTCACCACTAAATCAGTCCCTAAATCCATAAAAATCAACCATCAAACATACACAAAACGTTCCAAGGGTAAAGGGTAGCAAAAGGGAAGGATTAAATCGGGTTTTCAAGAAGATTTGGAGCTAGAAACTCATCCAAATCGTTCCACTCATTTTCATCAGGTAGAAACCTTTCTCTTACCTTTATTTACTGTTTTTACTAATTGCATATAAGATCTAAACCATAAAAATGAGTTTTTATAAAGATTCATAACACTTTTTATACAAAAACGATTTTTAACTAGATAATACTTAGACCTATGTTTTTGTGGTTAAAAGTTGTTTAGAAACTATAAAAATGGTGTTTTATGAGATAACTACTGATTGCATGTCGAAATCTATGGGTGACAAAACGTTTTTGGCAAAGAAATCAGCAGGGAGGTGCGCAACACCCCCTGACAGGTGCTGCGCACCGGGCTGCTGTCTCCCCGAAAAATCGTCGTTTTGGTTGTTAAAAAATTGTACACACATTCTGGACTTATGCTAATATTATTATGAGACTGAGATGAATAAAAACTAATGATAATGGTGACTTATATTGGAGTCTTTGGACTTTTTGGACTTGTTAAATAAGTTATTATGTGTTATACGTGTTTTGTGAGCAGAATTGACTTTAGGTTTTGGACACAAAATTTGGGCGCGGAAGCGCTGCCCAAATTTTGCTAGAAAACCTAAACCAATTTAGCGACCTAAACGTGTCTAACATAATGATAACTTTAACTTTGAACCTTCGGACTAAAAATAAACGTTAACCGCTTCGGACCAATTTTGGGACAATTTTGACTTTAACATTTAATTATAAACAAAAGGTACCTAATCTCTTATATAAAGTAACCTAATAAGAAATTAACTTTTGGATAATCTTGGTATTCCTAGGCATTCCGTGATTCCCGGCTCCTGTTTCCGACCGATTCCGAGTTCACTTTCTCCGCAAACCGTGAGTTACACCCCTCCTTACTCTTACATTTTAAGTACTCTTTTTGGGGGAAACATGAGATCAAACTCTTTTGTGAACAATATCTTTATGTGAAACTATTCTTCGTGCTTGAATATATGAACTATTTGAACTACTTTCTATTTATGGAAACTTTTGAACTATTTGGACTACTTTCTATTTTTAGAAACCTTGAACTATTTGAACTACCTTTCTATTTATGGAAACTTTTGAACTATTTTGAACTACCTCCTATTTTTAGAAACCTTGAACTATTTGAACTACCTTTCTATTTATGGAAACTTTTGAACTATTTTGAACTACTTTCTATTTTTAGAAACCTTGAACTATTTGAACTACCTTTCTATTTGTGGAAACCTTTGAACTATTTGAACTACTTTCTATTTTTAGAAACCTTGAACTATTGAACTACCTTACTATTTTTGGGAAACCTTCGAACTAAATGAGCTACTTTTGAACTTGGAACTCTTGGAACTTTGAAAACTTTTGAACTTTGGAACTATTTTGTACGAACTATTTGAACTAATATGCGTAAACAACATCAATTGTTCGGATTGGCTTACTTTAGACTCCCTAGGTCTGTCATACCCCGCTAAAGCGGAAACACGGAATGTGAGAGCTGGAATATCATTACACGGTCATAAGCAAATGTAAACGATTCAAGTCATTTCAATTAAAATAAAATAATTCAAGTTTCAACATTTAAAAGCAACCAAGTAGTTCACGATTTAACTTAAAGTACAAATACAAGTTTCAAACAAAATTCCCAAATAGAAAGGTCTTTTCCCAAAGAACGCCTCACGCAACCATAATGACCCTTCCTTGCCATGCATTCCATACGCTTACATTAATTTCCTGAAACATAAGATAAAGTGTCAACTACATAAAGTAGTGAGTGAGTTACAGTTTAGAGTTTCGATAAAGTTTCCAAAAATAGAAAGTTACCAAAAATAGTAAGTTGCCAAAAATAGTAAGTTGCCAAAACATATATTGACGTCATGAGTAAAAGAACGAGTCGACGTTTGAACATATATGTAAATAGTAAAAGTTTGTACGTACGCGAGTAAAGTAATAAAATAAACACGTATAGTAAAGTTGTAGCGGAATCCAGGCGCTAAAAGTGTGTATATGCGTATGGGATATGTGTTTAACTAAAAAGGTATCTCGTATCAATCACTTGGCATAATATAAGTAGTAAGTATACACTAAACCGGTTGTATGGTCCTGAACTAGCCCAAAAATGTTTAATTGATTGAACCTCAGTGTGGTAGTAATATATACTTGGGACGCTAACCCTTAGTAAGGAGTGACCGCTCCTAAGTATCGATACTCATATGACTAACGGCTGTTGCTAATAGTGTATAAGTGAACTTGAACCAAAAACGGGCAATTGAACAAAGTTGCTAAAATTGTACTGAACTCTTACAGGCTTATATATTCATCAGGATTGGTCGCTAACAAGTATCCTAGTTTAGTTAACCCGCTAAGGCAATAACACAAATACGCATAATAGTTTGTACAAGTACCAAGTTTCGAACAGTTTCAAATAAGTTTCAAAAGTACCAAGTTTCGAACAGTTTCAAATAAGTTGCAAATAGTATTAATAGTTACAAACATGTGATCTTATGCTTCCCCCAAATAATGTTTTAAAAGTACAAAAGTAAAAACAAGTGGGGTTGTAACTCACGGTTTGCGGAGAAGTGAACTCGGAATCGGTCGGAAAGGAGCCGGGAAATCACGGAATGCCTAAAGAATACCAAGATTGTCCAAAAGTTATTATCTTATTAGGTTCTTTATATATATAAGAGTTTATGTAACTTTCGTTTATAGTAGAGTATTAGAGTCATAGTTGTCCAAAAATTGGTCCGAAGCGATTAACGTTTATTTTTAGTCCAAAGGTTCAAAGGTGATGTTATTAATATGATAAACATGTTTAGGTTACTGAAATTGTTTAGATTTTCTAACGAAATTTGGACAGCGCTTCCGCGCCCAAATTTCGTGTCCAAAACCTACAACCATTTCCGCTCACAAAACATGTTTATACACATAATAACTTAATAACGAGTCCATTTAAGTCCATAGAGTCCAAAATAAGTCACCATTATTATAGATTTTATTTATCTCAGTCCCTTTATAACATTAGAAAAAGTCCAGAATGTATATATAAGTTTCTAACGAGTAAAACGACGATTTTTGGGAGGAACAGCAGCTCGGTGATGCGCACCTGGGCACAGGTGCTGCGCACCTAGCTGCTGTCTTTTCCCGTTTTGTGTTTTTCTTGCTAAAAACGTTTTGTGACTCAAAGATTTCGACATGCAACCAGTAGATACTTTATAATATGATGTTTTTTTTTTTACAGTTTCTAAACAACTTTTAACCACAAAGATATAGATCTAAGTATCATTTAGATAAAAATCGTTTTTGTATAAAAAGTGACATAAATCTTTATAAAAACTCATTTTTATTGTTTAGATCCTACATGCAATCAAAGATATTAGTAAAAAGAGTAAAGTAAATGAGTTATACCGAAGGAAAAGAAATGAAACGATTTGGATGAGTTTCTAGCCCCAAATCTTCTTGAAAACCCGATTTAATCCTTTCCTTTTGCTACCCTTTACTCTTGGAACGTTTTGTGTAAGGTTGATGGTCGATTTTTATGTGTTTATGGACTGATTTTGTGGCTGGACTTTCTGGTTTCAATGGAGTTTTTAGAGAGAGAATAGAGAGAAGTAGGAGAAAGTGTGTGTGTGTAGGTGTTTTTGTTAAAAGGAAATGTGAAAATGAAAAAGAAAAGAAAGAGTGTAGTAAAGGGAGTCTTGGGGCAGTGAAATTGCAGTAATGGAGTGGCCTAACTCGAGAATGATTGGTTGATGGTTTACAAAAACGAGACAAGGACCAAAATGTAAATATTTTGAAATCTGCAGCTAGGTGTTGCGCACCTCAGGTGGAGGTGCTGCGCACCGGCTGATTTTCAGCTTTTCTGTTTTTCGTTTTTACGTTATTGCTTCGTTGGACCTTTTTGTTAAATGAAAGTTCTTAAGTATGATTTGTTATGAACTTAGGAAAGTTCATTAGGTGTTTTCTTGATATTAGGACTTATATAATTGATTCCGGGAGTTATTCCGACACTAGTTCCGACAAAGTACAGACTCAACAGTTTCGAACTAGAACAAAGTGAACACGATAAAAGAGTAACTAGAGAATTGAACCGATATAATAACCGAACAAGTACCTGAATTTTAGACGGTTGTCACATCATCCCCAGGTTGAAAGAAATTTCGTCCCGAAATTTGACTCGCCCAATCAGGTAGAAGTATCTTTGAACAAGTGAGGATATTTTTGACGTATCTGGTCTTCACGTTCCCATGTGAATTCGTGACCACGTCGAGAGTTCCAACGAACTTTGACAATAGGAACACGGCTTTGTCTGAGTTGCTTGACCTCTCGGTCTACAACTTCAAGCGGTTCCTCGATGAAATTGAGCTTGTTGTCGATTTTGACCTCGTCGAGTGGGATGACGATGGTCTCATCGGATAGGCACTTTTTCAAGTGTGAGACATGGAACACGTTATGAACATTAGAAAGAACAGGCGGGAGTTGGAGTCGATAAGCTACTGGACCAATACGCTCGATGACTTCAAACGGTCCGGTGTACCTCGGGCTTAGTTTACCTCGTTTCCCGAAGCGAACTACCCCTTTCCATGGCGATACTTTGAGAAGTACACGATCGCCGACCTGGAAGTCGAGGGGTTTTCTCCGGTTATCGGCGTAGCTCTTTTGCCGAGTACGGGACGTCTTCAGTCGCTCCCTGATGGTGGTGATCTTGTCGATGGTTTCTTGAACAATGTCGAGCCTTGTGAGCTGTCGATCACCAGCTTCTAGCCAACAAAGCGGCGATCTGCACTTGCGTCCATATAAGGCCTCGAACGGAGCACACTTAATGCTAGCGTGGTAGCTGTTGTTGTACGAAAACTCGACCAATGGAAGGTGAGTATCCCAACTTCCTCCAAAGTCAACTACACATGCCCTAAGCATATCCTCAAGCATTTGGATCGTCCTTTCGCTTTGACCATCGGTCTGAGGGTGGTAAGCTGTGCTAAGGTCTAGTCGCGTCCCGAGGGATTTCTGAAGCGCGTTCCAAAAGCGAGACGTGAACCGACTATCCCTGTCAGAAATGATGGAGAGAGGTGTACCGTGGCGAGGGATGATCTCGTTGATGTAGATTTGTGCGAGCTTCTCCATCGAGTGGGTTTCTCGTATCGGTAAGAAGTGAGCAGACTTAGTCAAACGGTCCACAATTACCCAAATTGTGTCGTTACCCTTTGCCGTCCGGGGTAACTTGGTAATGAAATCCATGGAGATTTGCTCCCACTTCCACATAGGGATCTCCGGTTGCTGCAGAAGTCCTGAAGGTTTCTGATATTCCGCCTTGACCTTGGAGCAAGTGAGACACTTGGCTACGTACAAGGCGATATCTTTCTTCATGCCCGGCCACCAATAATACTCCCTAAGGTCCTTGTACAACTTGTCCGATCCTGGGTGGATGGAGTATCGGGAACGGTGGCCCTCATCTAAAATCAGCTCTCGAAGTTCCTCGGACTTCGGAATCCATGCTCGGCCCTTGAAGTAGTGAATCCCGTCGGATTTGAGTTCGAACTCCTGCTCATGATTGTGTAAGGTCTCTCCCTTTAAGTTCTCGGGCTTCAACGCTTCTCGCTGAACCTCGGCGATTTGCGTTCGAAGGTTAGTCTGAATCTGGATACCTAGTGCTCTAACTCGAGATGGTTTCACACTTTCCTTCCGGCTAAGGGCGTCTGCTACTACGTTCGCTTTACCGGGGTGGTATTTGATCTCGCAATCGTAGTCACTCAGCAGTTCTATCCATCTCCTTTGTCTCATGTTGAGCATCTTCTGGTCTAGGATGTGTTGAAGACTCTTGTGATCCGTGAAAACCGTGCACTTAGTCCCATACAAGTAATGTCTCCAGATCTTTAGTGCAAAGACGACTGCTCCCAGCTCTAAGTCGTGAGTGGTGTAGTTCTGCTCGTGAACCTTGAGTTGTCTTGAGGCGTAGGCGATGACTTTGTCCTTCTGCATAAGGACGCACCCAAGTCCTTGATGGGATGCATCGCAGAATACGATGAAGTTATCCGTACCCTCTGGTAAGGACAAAATCGGTGCGTGACAAAGTTGGTGCTTCAGCTTCTGAAAGGATTCCTCTTGCTTTGTTCCCCAAAAAAAATCCTTATCCTTCTGAGTGAGCTCGGTGAGTGGCTTAGCGATCTTCGAGAAATTCTCGATGAACCTTCGATAATAGCCGGCCAACCCTAGGAATTGACGAATTTCCGTAGGAGTCGTCGGGGCTTGCCATTTCTCGATCGCTTCTATCTTAGCCGGATCCACATGGATCCCATCTTGGTTAACCACATGACCAAGGAAATGTACTTCGCGAAGCCAGAATTCGCACTTAGAGAATTTGGCGTACAACTTCTGTTCTCGGAGGAGTTCTAAGATGAGTTTCAGGTGTTTCGCGTGATCCTCCTTGTTTCTCGAGTAGATAAGAATATCATCAATGAACACGGTCACGAATTTGTCCAGGTAAGGTCTACACACCCGGTTCATTAAGTCCATGAACACTGCTGGTGCGTTGGTTAGACCGAATGGCATGACTAGGAATTCGTGATGACCGTAACGAGTACGAAAATCGGTCTTTGGAATGTCGGTCTCACTGACACGAACCTGATGATAACCCGAACGGAGGTCGATTTTCGAGAAGTAAGTTGCACCCTGCAACTGGTCGAAGAGGTCATCGATCCTCGGGAGTGGGTATCGGTTCTTGACGGTCAGCTTGTTCAGTTCACGGTAGTCGATGCACATACGAAAGGATCCGTCTTTCTTTTTAACGAAGAGAATAGGGGCTCCCCAGGGTGACGAGCTTGGACGAATAAGACCATGATCCAAGAGTTCCTGAAGCTGTTTAGACAGCTCTTGCATTTCCGGCGGGGTTAGACGGTACGGTGTCCTAGCGACCGGTGCTGCACCAGGATTGAGGTCTATCCGGAATTCCACTTGTCGATGCGGAGGTAACCCAGGAAAATCTTCAGGAAAGACTTCAGGGTGATCCTTGACTACTGGGATATCTCGAATACGGATCTCCTTGGGTTTACGTTCCACAACGTGAGCCAGAAATGCGTCACAGTCCTTCTCGAGGTACTTACGCATTTTGATGGACGACACGAGATGGAGTGAACGTCCGGGTTTGTCTCCCTGAACGATTAAGGTTTCAGAGTCGGAAAGAGGGATGCGAATGAGTTTGTCAAAACAGACGATCTCGGCTCGGAAACGAGAGAGCCAGTCCATTCCGACGATGACATCAAAGCTTTTCAGCTCGATAGGGATTAAATCGATGGGAAAAGTTTTATCGGACAGGCATATGGAACATCCTATGATTATATCCTTAGCTTCGAACTCCTGACCGTTAGCGTACTCTATGGTGAAGCTAGCCTTAAAAACCTTAGATCCTAGGTTAATGAGGGGTCTAAATTCTAAGGACACAAAGCTCCTTTCGGCACCAGAATAAAAAAGAACGGATGCATAATGATTGTTAACAGGAAACGTACGTTCACCGCGTTCGGGTCCTGCCGTGCCTCTTCAGCCGTGAGTGCGAATGCGCGTCCTCGACCTTGACCGCCTTGGTTAGGTTGGGCGTTGCGGAGTCTGGGGCAAGCATTCCGGAGGTGCTGATCACTTCCGCACTCGTAACATGCCGGCTTCCGACCTTGAGCTACCAACTTTTCCGTGCAGTACTTGGCAAAGTGCCCTTCCTTCTGGCACCTCATACACACGGGACAGTTACCGAGGTGGTGGAAATTGCACTTGTTGCACTTGGGGTTCGTCCCCGTATATCGGTTCCCAGCTGGAGGAGGTGGCGGTGGCGGTGCCACGGCTGCTATGGCAAGGTTGCGGGTGGTCTTCTTCTTCTTGTTCCGGTCACCTCGCCTCGGGGTCTGATCGGACTTCCTTTTCTCACCCGACTCCTTCTTGGATGAGGCAGGAGTGGTGAGTAGGTTGCTCGTGAGGCGGTGAGCTAGGATGATGGCGCTTTGGAGAGTCCGGGGTTCCTTAGTGAGAACCATTCCTCTGATTTCAGGAACAAGACCAGAGATGTACAGGTCGATCTTGCTCTCTTCGGGAGTTACTAGCCTGGGGACAAGTCGAGCCAACTCGTGGAATCGGGCAGTGTACCCTTCGATGTCGTTTCCGACCATCTCATGATCCCAGAGCTCGGCTTCGAGCTTTTTGATTTCCCCTTTGGGGCAGTACTCCTCAATCAGGAGGGTTTTGAATTGTTCCCAGGTGAGAGCGTTAGCGGTCTCACGTCCCCTATTGCGGACCACATTATTCCACCATGTCAGTGCCTTACCATGCAATACACAGGAGGCGTACTGCACTTTCATGGCCTCAGCACATCCACTGATGTGCAGCACCGACTCGATGCTCTCAAACCAGGATACCAAGCCTACGGCACCAGTCGTGCCATGGAACTCCTTAGGCTTACAAGCCATGAAGCTTTTGTAGGTGCAGGCTGGTGGGTTTGGGGGTTGCTGTTGGTTCTGGTTCTGGTGGTTGTTCTGTTGCTGCTGCTGCTGTTGTTGCTGTTGCTGTTGCTGTTGTTGCTGTTGTTGCTGTTGCTGCTGGTGATTGTTGACATTAGCATTGATTCCCGCAGTGATCTGGGCGATCATGTTGGGCATCGCTGCTTGCAACTGTTCAGCGACTTGCTCAGCGATGATTGCGGCGTTGGTACGGGGTGCCATGATTCTACAACAAACAACAGATTCAGTTTAGAAACGCACGATTAGAGTATGATAAGGACATGATTCAATGAATAAGTTAACAATCACGCAAGAGTAAGGTAACAGAACAGATAGAACACGCACGACAAAGTTTCGAAAGATTCACACGTAAGAAGATGGTTCAACACAGTACAAGATTCACAAGATAGGTAACAATAGATATAATAAATGAAACTTCATTCATTAATAAGGAGTTGAATACAAGGTTCAAAATAAGAAAAGTACAGTACAATACAATAGAAAATAATAGAAAATGGCCCGAAGTTGTGTACATTGAAAAATTACAACTCGGCCTACAGTACAGTAAAGAAATGAACTAGTGGCGTCTCTCCAGAAACACCTTGGCTACCATAGCCACTACCAAAACCCCTAGGACGAAGCACGCGCTGACAAGGCGCTGCACAGTACGTGCAGTGGCTCGAGCCGATGCGATAGTTCGGATCGACTGTTCCGCCAGCTTGTGCGCGGCGTCAGAGACTTCGAAAAGGTAGAGGCCCTGTTGTCGGGCTTCCTCGGAGAGGGCCCGAACCTCGCGGTGTAGGTGGAGAAATGCGGCCGGTGGAGGAGGCTGAAGAGTGGGTGGCATCATCGGTCGGGAGGCTCCGGCCTCCTGGGCACGTCGCCTCTCCTCCATGAAGTGACGTTCCCACGCGTAGCGCTCCATGACCGGAGTGCGCATGGCGGGATCGTATGGGTCCACGAAGGACTGAGGGGGTGCAGGTCGGAACGGGTCCGGTTGCTGACGCGCGGCCATCCCAGCGCGGGGCCCTTGGGGCTGAGGTGGTGCTGTAACGGGTGCCGGTCGGGGAGGAGGCAACACCGTCCTCGGGCTAGACCCGTTACTGCTGCTGATAGTCATTGACGTGTCCTCCGTCGGGTCAGTCGTCTGGTGACGCTGACTCTCGGAGGCCGTATAGCCCTCGGAGGCCGTATAGCCCTTAGAGGGTTCGTGCAGTGGAGAGACGGCTCGTGAAAGAGAGTGCGATCGTGACGATTGAGACATGACGAATCTGCGACGTAAAAAGTTTCGTAAGTACATGAACAAGAATATGCTAAAGGAAAATAAGTACGGAATGCAGGTAAGGGTCGATCACGTGAGGTTGGGAATAGCAAGACCGGGAATTTTTCGACTCAAAACCGTTTATCTTTAGAAATTACGTTTCGTCCTTGCGTAAGTCATTTTGAACTAGGCAGGGGTGATCAGGCCATGCGTAGTTAAAAACAATCATGCAATCGCAAAATTAATTCACTAAAGTTTTGAACCCATAATGATTTTCCGAAAAGCCTTGGTTATAGTTTGGTTTTAAAAACTTTTTAGAAATTTCTAAAACCGTTTTCACTACAACCTGTGCTCTGATACCAAGTCTGTCACACCCCGCTAAAGCGGAAACACGGAATGTGAGAGCTGGAATATCATTACACGGTCATAAGCAAATGTAAACGATTCAAGTCATTTCAATTAAAATAAAATAATTCAAGTTTCAACATTTAAAAGCAACCAAGTAGTTCACGATTTAACTTAAAGTACAAATACAAGTTTCAAACAAAATTCCCAAATAGAAAGGTCTTTTCCCAAAGAACGCCTCACGCAACCATAATGACCCTTCCTTGCCATGCATTCCATACGCTTACATTAATTTCCTGAAACATAAGATAAAGTGTCAACTACATAAAGTAGTGAGTGAGTTACAGTTTAGAGTTTCGATAAAGTTTCCAAAAATAGAAAGTTACCAAAAATAGTAAGTTGCCAAAAATAGTAAGTTTCCAAAACATATATTGACGTCATGAGTAAAAGAACGAGTCGACGTTTGAACATATATGTAAATAGTAAAAGTTTGTACGTACGCGAGTAAAGTAATAAAATAAACTCGTATAGTAAAGTTGTAGCGGAATCCAGGCGCTAAAAGTGTGTATATGCGTATGGGATATGTGTTTAACTAAAAAGGTATCTCGTATCAATCACTTGGCATAATATAAGTAGTAAGTATACAGTAAACCGGTTGTATGGTCCTGAACTAGCCCAAAAATGTTTAATTGATTGAACCTCAGTGTGGTAGTAATATGTACTTGGGACGCTAACCCTTAGTAAGGAGTGACCGCTCGTAAGTATCGATACTCATATGACTAACGGCTGTTGCTAATAGTGTATAAGTGAACTTGAACCAAAAACGGGCAATTGAACAAAGTTGCTAAAATTGTACTGAACTCTTACGGGCTTTAATATCCATCAAGGATTGGTCGCTAACAAGTATCCTAGTTTAGTTAACCCGCTAAGGCAATAACACAAATACGCATAATAGTTTGTACAAGTACCAAGTTTCGAACAGTTTCAAATAAGTTTCAAAAGTACCAAGTTTCAAACAGTTTCAAATAAGTTGCAAATAGTATTAATAGTTACAAACATGTGATCTTATGCTTCCCCCAAATAATGTTTTAAAAGTACAAAAGTAAAAACAAGTGGGGTTGTAACTCACGGTTTGCGGAGAAGTGAACTCGGAATCGGTCGGAAAGGAGCCGGGAAATCACGGAATGCCTAAAGAATACGAAGATTGTCCAAAAGTTATTATCTTATTAGGTTCTTTATATATATAAGAGTTTATGTAACTTTCGTTTATAGTAGAGTATTAGAGTCATAGTTGTCCAAAAATTGGTCCGAAGCGATTAACGTTTATTTTTAGTCCAAAGGTTCAAAGGTGATGTTATTAATATGATAAACATGTTTAGGTTACTGAAATGGTTTAGATTTTCTAACGAAATTTGGACAGCGCTTCCGCGCCCAAATTTCGTGTCCAAAACCTACAACCATTTCCGCTCACAAAACATGTTTATACACATAATAACTTAATAACGAGTCCATTTAAGTCCATAGAGTCCAAAATAAGTCACCATTATTATAGATTTTATTTATCTCAGTCCCTTTATAACATTAGAAAAAGTCCAGAATGTATATATAAGTTTCTAACGAGTAAAACGACGATTTTTGGGAGGAACAGCAGCTCGGTGCTGCGCACCTGGGCACAGGTGCTGCGCACCTAGCTGCTGTCTTTTCCCGTTTTGTGTTTTTCTTGCTAAAAACGTTTTGTGACTCAAAGATTTCGACATGCAACCAGTAGATACTTTATAATATGATGTTTTTTTTTTACAGTTTTTAAACAACTTTTAACCACAAAGATATAGATCTAAGTATCATTTAGATAAAAATCGTTTTTGTATAAAAAGTGACATAAATCTTTATAAAAACTCATTTTTATTGTTTAGATCCTACATGCAATCAAAGATATTAGTAAAAAGAGTAAAGTAAATGAGTTATACCGAAGGAAAAGAAATGAAACGATTTGGATGAGTTTCTAGCCCTAAATCTTCTTGAAAACCCGATTTAATCCTTTCCTTTTGCTACCCTTTACTCTTGGAACGTTTTGTGTAAGGTTGATGGTCGATTTTTATGTGTTTATGGACTGATTTTGTGGCTGGACTTTCTGGTTTCAATGGATTTTTAGAGAGAGAATAGAGAGAAGTAGGAGAAAGTGTGTGTGTGTGTAGGTGTTTTTATTAAAAGGAAATGTGAAAATGAAAAAGAAAAGAAAGAGTGTAGTAAAGGGAGTCTTGGGGCAGTGAAATTGCAGTAATGGAGTGGCCTAACTCGAGAATGATTGGTTGATGGTTTACAAAAACGAGACAAGGACCAAAATGTAAATATTTTGAAATCTGCAGCTAGGTGCTGCGCACCTCAGGTGGAGGTGCTGTGCACCGGGCTGATTTTCAGCTTTTCTGATTTTTCGTTTTTACGTTATTGCTTCGTTGGACCTTTTTGTTAAATGAAAGTTCTTAAGTATGATTTGTTATGAACTTAGGAAAGTTCATTAGGTGTTTTCTTGGTATTAGGACTTATATAATTGATTCCGGGAGTTATTCCGACACTAGTTCCGACAAAGTACAGACTCAACAGTTTCGAACTAGAACAAAGTGAACACGATAAAAGAGTAACTAGAGAATTGAACCGATATAATAACCGAACAAGTACCTGAATTTTAGACGGTTGTCACATCATCCCCGGGTTGAAAGAAATTTGCCTCTTTGGATACTTAATTAGACATTGATAGCTTGGTTGTATTTCGGAGCAAAACCCTAGGTGAGAATATAGCGCCGTAAGTACAGACAAAAAGGATTTTGAAAATGGAACGAACTAAATACCCCACAACTTTTCTTGGACTGAACTCTACACACTATTAGCACAAGCCGTTAGCATATATTATGGGTATCGATACTTAGGAGCGGTCACTCCTTACCAATGGGTAGCGACCAAGGTACATATTGCTAAGTTCTCGCGAACTCGAACTCTAGACTGGAACTAGTGGGCAGGTACTTAACCAGAATCGGATTAGTGTGTAAAACTAAATCTTACGTATATTAAGCTTAGTGGTTGGTACAACTCGAGGATCATAGGTCTTTATTTACGCATATACTTACTTCCTGTCTTACATATGTGGATTAATCCACCGCTAAGGTAATGACTACGAACTCTTTCGCTCGCTACGCTACTTGACTTTTGAACTTAACTTGGAACTTATTTGAACTTATTCGAACTTATTTTGAACTTATTTGGACTTGAACTTATCTTGAATTCGAATTGTTCTTGAATTTTAAGCACTTGAACTTATCGTAAATTTCTTGACTTTGAGTAAATCTTCAACTTTCACGAACTTTGGACTTGTCTCGAACTCTTATGAACTTTCAATTTGAAACTTTTCTTCAATCTATAAACTGTAACTCACTCACTACGTTTTCGTAGTTGACACTTTATCTCATGTTTCAGGAACTAAGCGTAAGTTATGAAGTGCATTGCTCAGGCGGGTCAAGTCTTTTATGTGAAGTGTATCTTGGGAAGAAGACCTTATTTTGGGAATTTTTATTTAAAAACATTTTGTTATGTATTATGGTCTTACTTGAATCTTGGTTGTACCTTTGACTTGTACTTTTCAATTTAAATCTTAATGACTGGAACCGTTAATTTTAGTGTAACTCGTGAAATGATTCTTCGCTCTTCACATTCCGTGTTTCCGCTTTAGCGGGGTGTGACAGACTTGGTATCAGAGCACGGGTTATAGTGAAAACGGTTTTAAAAAAAAAAAATTTCAAAAAAAAAAAAAACATTTTCGGAACCAAAACTATAACCAAGGCTTTTCAGAAAAATTATTTTCGGGTTCAAACTTTAGTATATTATTTTCCGCAATTGCATGATTGTCTTTTCAACTATGCGTGATTTGATCAACCACCCATAGTTCAAAATGAATTATGCAAGAACGAAAAGTGAAAGGCTATAGTTAAACGGTTTTGAGTCCATAAATTCCCGGTCTTGTCAATTCATGACACTCACATAATTGACCCGTGCATGCATTTTACTTACGTTTTTCCTATTCTTAGTTTCCCCGTACTTATGTAACTCTCTATTCGCAGATACGCCATGTCTCAGTCCTCGCACTCCCGATCCCAGACTCGATCACTTCCCCGAGCCGCCTCCCCCTCTCACGAACCCTCCGAGGGCCACACGGCATCCGAAAGTCAGCGTCACCAGACGACTGACCCAACGGAAGATACATCTCAGACCATCAGCAACAGTAATGGGTCCAGCCCAAGGACGGTACTCCCACCTCCTAGGCTGGTGCCCGTTGCAGCACCACAGCCTCGAGGACCCAACGCTGGAGCACCTATGCATCAGCAGTCAGGCCCGTTCCGACCCGCACCTCCACAGTCTTTCTTGGATCCCTACGATCCCGCCTTTCGTACTCCGATATCGGAGCGTTACGCATGGGATCGTCAGTTTATCGAAGAAAGACGACGTGCTCAAGAGTCCGGACCCTCCCGACCCATGATGCCACCTACTCACCAGCCTCTTCCACCAGACGCATTCCTCAACTTACACCGTCAGGTCCGCGGACTCGCTGAAGAAGCTCAGGAGCAGGGCCTTCTTCTCTTTGAAGTCTCCGATGCTGCGAACGATTTAGCACAGCAGTCCCGGCGGATCATACTAACGGCTCAGGCCACCGCCCGGACAGTGCAGTGCCTCACCAGAGCCTGCATAGTTATGGGAGCACTTATCGTAGCCATAGCCGCCATGATGTTCCTTGAAGAGCGTTACTAGGCATGTTTTTCTTTTCTTTCTTTGTACTGTACCGGCTTAGTCGTAATTTTCCCATTGTACACGACCTAAGCCATTATTTATGATTTCTCTATGTATCGTACTTGTATTTCTTTCAGTAATTTTGTTCTGTGCACTGAAACCTCCTATTATTAATGAAAACCTTTATCTTTATTTAACCTTACTTGTCTTGTCACGTGAACCTTTCTCTATTGTCAAACATTATTACAAATTCTTGAATCTTCGTCGTGCGTATATTGTTATCTTGCTTGTACACTCTTTTACTACTATCGTTATCGTACTTGTGCTAACTGTTCACCCTCATTACTCTCGTGTACTCGATAACTGTTAACTCCGAGCTGAATCCTAATAGTAAAGTCCAAATGACGCGTTCTAAACTAGTTTCTTCTTTCCCTTGTAGAACTATGCCTCCCAGGAGAAGACGCGGGAATCGCATAGCCAAGCAGATTGTCGTGCAATTCCAAGCGCTACTCCCAAGCGTGATCGCCCAGATCGTCGCTGGAATCAACCAAGGGATCTTCGGAATCAACGAACCCCTTCTCCCTCTTGGGCCGACCAGGCAGGACGAGGACGAGGATTTTGGAACCAACCTCCTACCTCCCCCTCCAGCCCTCTTCCAACGGAGTGAGAATAAGAGAAGGAAAATTCACCACCAAACCTCAAGGACTAGCATCAACCAGGAATCCACCGCCATAACCCGCACCTACTCCAGACCACGCCCCCCAGTGCAGCAGGTGCCACTTCCACCATGCCCGGAAGTGCCCGGTTTGCAGACTTTGCAACACAGTAGGGCATTACCCCTGGTGCTGTCCAGAAAATGCAAACAGAAAACTGCTATGTCTCGAATGTGGGAGCAACCAGCACCTCCGTGGGGATTGTCTCCTAGAGCGCACCACAGAAACCCTCAGTACTCTCGCAATCACAGCCGAGGAAGCCCCTCAGGACCTCAATGCAGCTACTGGTACGTACACTGTCAAATAACCCTCTCCTTCCATACTATTTGATTCAATAACTAAAGGAAACCCTACCCCCTTAGAAATTAGACCCCTTATCAGCTTAGGACCTAAAGTCTTGCGGACGCCCTTTTCATCGTATATGCTAATGACCAATGGTCGAAGCTACGAGTGCAAACTTCGGATTTCCAATACTTCGTTTGCCTAAAACCTTTCCATCACTCCAATTCCTATCGAACCATCAAGCTTGGACGCTATCGTCGGGATGGACAGGTCACCCCAGTATTGAGCCAAGATCGTCCGTTCCGATAAGCTCCCCCGTATCCCTCTCCATAAAAGGAAACTCTCGCCGTTCAGGAGTACAACCTGAATGATAACTTCGCAGCGTGTATCCCTCGATGATGCACCAGTATCCCGGAAAGGACTACGACGCACCCTCCGCTCACGACGTCGAACATAAATCTAAGGAAAGCCGAGTCCAAGACACTTCCGTAGTCGAGGACCATCCAAAGCCTTCCTGAGAAATTTCCCGGACTACCGCTGAAATCGACGAGCGGAAATTTCAAATAAACCTCGTTCCTAACACTGCACCAATGGCCAAGGCTCCCTACCGTCTAGCATCACCTGAGATGCTAAGGCAGCCAAAGCTGCTGTAGGAACTTCCCAACCCTTACTCTACCACTCAAATTCAATTCCACGGGAAGCCCAACTTCCCTAACAAGAGACAGACGGACCCTTCCGTTTGTACGCTAAGCGTCATGGACTCATCAAGCCTACCGTCAAGAACCGATAACCATCCCCGAGGATCGACAACCGGTCCGAGTTGTTGCAGGATGCAGCATACCTCTCAAAAGTCGACCCCACCCTAGTTACCACCAGGTTCGCGACATTTTGACCAACACTGCCGAGGACCGCACTTCCCCAAACTGGATGCAAGCAATCCAAGCTTTCTCCTCTGTCAGTAGGCCTAAACAACACACTGCCGGTATTCATGGACTTAATGAACAAAGTGTGTAGGCCGTACTTGGATGATTAATAATCATACTCCTCGCCAACACTCTCTCCTACTCAAGGAAGATCCTGTGAACATCCCGAGCTCACCCTAGAACTCTCCCGAGATCAGGAATTGTACACCCAATTCTCAAAGTGCAAATTCCGACCCTGAGCAGAACATTTCCCTGATTTCATAGCCAACCATGCAAGAGCCGAACTCAGGCTAAACGTAACTCGTTGCGCCAAGCCCTAAGCATGAGTTCTGAAATCCGAAGGTATTCGTGAACCCATTCCCGTCAAGGGCCATCAAATCGTTAGTCCATCTGTCCGGAATCCGACTTGCTGTACCAGGAGTTCCCGAGAATATTGTTCTGGCCGGACAGAAATAAGGACATTACCTTGTATCCAGCCAAGTGCCTCACTTACTCCGAGGTCAGGGCGGGACACCGAAACCCATCCCTCTATTAGTCGATCTACGTCCCACTCTCTTCGGAATGCCCTCCGGAGAATCGCTAGGAACGCGACTAGACCTCATCACCTCTCACTACTCACCTTCCTCTAATCGGGTGCACTTATGTCACGGATTCCGTGCCAGCACTAAGGGCGCACCCATCAGTCTATACATGGACGCAAGTGTCGAACACCGCCCTATCGGCTAGAAGCTGACGGTCGACGACTTGCAAGGTCCTACGTCTACCTCTACTCGCGAAAGACTAGAAGCTTTCCGTACCCGACCAAGGAGCTGCGTGACCATCTAGAAGAAAAGCCCTCAATCCCTTAGATGGCAATAGAGTATCCCATAGGATATCGCCACGGAAAGAGGATAGTCTGCTTCGGGAAACGCGGCAAACTAAGCCCGAAGTACACCGGTCCAATCTAAGTCTTGGAGCACACCGACCCGACTTCTCATTGCACTTAACTTTCCCAACCGTCTCCTAACTTTCTTATGCGTCCCTTCCCACACTTGAAAAATGTTCATCGGACGAGACCCTCGTCATCTCCCCTTAAACAAGGTCAAAACTGCTACCAAACCAAATTCCTTGTTGAAGCGCTTAGGTTGTTGACTCCAAGGTCAAACAACATAGACCAAACCTTGTACCCATCTCTGAGTTCTGTGGAACCTCCGACGTAGCCCACTACCGCGTGAAGACGCATGGACCGAAACTCGTCAGGAGAATCCACCATAATCCGACGGCATATCTTCCCCATGGGACGAACTAAATTTCGGGACGAAATTCGTTTCAACCCGGGGAGAATGTGACAACCGTCAAAAAAATTCAGGTACTTGTTCAGTTACTATATCGGTTCAAAACATTAGTTACTCTTTTATCGTGCTCGCTTTGTTCTAGTTCGTAACTGTTGAGTCTGTACTTTGTCGGAACTAGTGTCGGAATAACTCCCGGAATCAATTCTATAAGTCCTACTACCAAGAAAAACATAATGAACTTTCCTAAGTTCACAACAAATCATACTTAAGAACTTTCAATTAACAAAAAGGTCCAACGAAGCAATAACGTAAAAACGAAAAATCAGAAAATACTGATTTGGGCTAGGTGTGCAGAACCTATTGTCTTGGTGCGCAGCACCTAGTGCCAGATTTTCAAAAAATTACACTTTCAGTCCTTGCCTTGTTTTTACACAAACTTAAACCAATCAAAAACGATTTTAACCAATCCATTACTGGTTTTTGGCAGTCCCAAACCTATCCCATTATTACTCTCTATTTTACTTTTCATTTTCATTTTCTAAAATCCAAAACACACACACATTTACACATAGTTAACAAGCTCTCTCATTTCTCTCATCTCTCTCTCTAAAAACACCATTGAAGCCAGAAACTTTCACCACTAAATCAGTCCCTAAACCCATAAAAATCAACCATCAAACATACACAAAACGTTCCAAGGGTAAAGGGTAGCAAAAGGGAAGGATTAAATCGGGTTTTCAAGAAGATTTGGAGCTAGAAAGTCATCCAAATCGTTCCACTCATTTTCATCCGGTAGAAACCTATCTCTTACCTTTATTTACTGTTTTTACTAATTGCATGTAAGATCTAAACCATAAAAATGAGTTTTTATAAAGATTCATAACACTTTTTATACAAAAACGATTTTTAACTAGATAATACTTAGACCTATGTTTTTGTCCTTAAAAGTTGTTTAGAAACTATAAAAATGGTGTTTTATGAGATAACTACTGATTGCATGTCGAAATCTATGGGTGACAAAACGTTTTTGGCAAAGAAATCACAAAACGGGGAAGAACAGCAGGGAGGTGCGCAACACCCCCTGACAGGTGCTGCTGTCTCCCCGAAAAATAGTCGTTTTTGTTGTTAAAAACTTGTACACACATTCTGGACTTATGCTAATATTATTATGAGACTGAGATGAATAAAAACTAATGATAATGGTGACTTATATTGGACTCTTTTGAATTTTTGGACTTGTTAAATAAGTTATTATGTGTTATACGTGTTTTGTGAGCGGAATTGACTTTAGGTTTTGGACACAAAATTTGGGCGCGGAAGCGCTGCCCAAATTTCGCTAGAAAACCTAAACCAATTCAGCGACCTAAACGTGTCTAACATAATGATAACTTTAACTTTGAACCTTCGGACTAAAAATAAACGTTAACCGCTTCGGACCAATTTTGGGACAATTTTGACTTTAACATTTAATTATAAACAAAAGTTACCTAATCTCTTATATAAAGTAACCTAATAAGAAATTAACTTTTGGATAATCTTGGTATTCCTAGGCATTCCGTGATTCCCGGCTCCTTTTTCCGACCGATTCCGAGTTCACTTTCTCCACAAACCGTGAGTTACACCCCTCCTTACTCTTACATTTTAAGTACTCTTTTTGGGGGAAACATGAGATCAAACTCTTTTGTGAACAATATCTTTATGTGAAACTATTCTTCGTGCTTGAATATATGAACTATTTGAACTACTTTCTATTTATGGAAACTTTTGAACTATTTGGACTACTTTCTATTTTTAGAAACCTTGAACTATTTGAACTACCTTTCTATTTATGGAAACTTTTGAACTATTTTGAACTCCCTCCTATTTTTAGAAACCTTGAACTATTTGAACTACCTTTCTATTTATGGAAACTTTTGAACTATTTTGAACTACTTTCTATTTTTAGAAACCTTGAACTATTTGAACTACCTTTCTATTTATGGAAACCTTTGAACTATTTGAACTACTTTCTATTTTTAGAAACCTTGAACTATTGAACTACCTTATTATTTTTGGGAAACCTTCGAACTAAATGAGCTACTTTTGAACTTGGAACTCTTGGAACTTTGAAAACTTTTGAACTTTGGAACTATTTTGTACGAACTATTTGAACTAATATGCGTAAACAACATCAATTGTTCGG
Source organism: Senecio squalidus (assembly GCA_910822075.1). NCBI lineage: Eukaryota > Viridiplantae > Streptophyta > Magnoliopsida > Asterales > Asteraceae > Senecio > Senecio squalidus. The sequence continues at coordinate 2,658,201 of CAJVGC010000589.1, forward strand.
ATTGGCTTACTTTAGACTCCCTAGGTCTGCCTCTTTGGATACTTGATTAGACATTGATAGCTTGGTTGTATTTCGGAGCAAAACCCTAGGTGAGAATATAGCGCCGTAAGTACAGACAAAAAGGATTTTGAAAATGGAACGAACTAAATGCCCCGCAACTTTTCTTGGACTGAACTCTACACACTATTAGCACAAGCCGTTAGCATAGATTATGGGTATCGATACTTAGAAGCGGTCACTCCTTACCAATGGGTAGCGACCAAGGTACATATTGCTAAGTTCTCGCGAACTCGAACTCTAGACTGGAACTAGTGGGCAGGTACTTGACCAGAATCGGATTAGTGTGTAAAACTAAATCTTACGTATATTAAGCTTAGTGGTTGGTACAACTCGAGGATCGTAGGTCTTTATTTACGCATATACTTACTTATTGTCTTACATATGTGGATTAATCCACCGCTAAGGTAATGACTACGAACTCTTTCGCTCGCTACGCTACTTGACTTTTGAACTTAACTTGGAACTTATTTGAACTTATTCGAACTTATTTTGAACTTATTTGGACTTGAACTTATCTTGAATTCGAATTGTTCTTGAATTTTAAGCACTTGAACTTATCGTAAATTTCTTGACTTTGAGTAAATCTTCAACTTTCACGAACTTTGGACTTGTCTCGAACTCTTATGAACTTTCAATTTGAAACTTTTCTTCAATCTATAAACTGTAACTCACTCACTACGTTTTCGTAGTTGACACTTTATCTCATGTTTCAGGAACTAAGCGTAAGTTATGAAGTGCATTGCTCAGGCGGGTCAAGTCTTTTATGTGAAGTGTATCTTGGGAAGAAGACCTTATTTTGGGAATTTTTATTTAAAAACATTTTGTTATGTATTATGGTCTTACTTGAATCTTGGTTGTACCTTTGACTTGTACTTTTCAATTTAAATCTTAATGACTGGAACCGTTAATTTTAGTGTAACTCGTGAAATGATTCTTCGCTCTTCACATTCCGTGTTTCTGCTTTAGCGGGGTGTGACACGTAACTTTCACTATTTTGGGACTATTTTGGTAAATACTTAACCTTGACACTTAAGGTTTAACTAAAAACTTATTTATATTATCTTAAGTATATAACATAATAAGATAATAATAATCGGACTATCTTGGTATTATTAGGCGACCCGTGATTTCCGACTTTCGCTCCCACCGATTCTCAGTTCCGTTATCTTCGCAAACCGTGAGTTACACCCCTCCTTCCTCTTACATTTTAAGTACTCTTTTTGGGGGAAACATGAGATCAAACTTTTTGGGAACGATATTTTTGCTTATGAACTATTTGTCCTTGAAACTCTTTTGAATCTTTACTACTTTTATGAAATCGTACAACTATTGAGCTATTTAATCTATTTTTGGAAACTTTATGAATCATTGAGCTATTTGATCTATTTTTGGAAACCTTATGAACCATTGAGCTATTTGATCTATTTTTGGAAACCTTATGAACTATTGAGCTATTTGATCTATTTTTGGAAACCTTATGAACCATTGAGCTATTTGATCTATTTTTGGAAACCTTATGAACTATTGAGCTATTTGATCTATTTTTGGAAACTTTATGAACTTATAACTCTTTGAACTTTTGGAACTTTTGAGAACTATTGGACTATTTGGAACCTTACAAACTAATATGCGTAGAGAATATCTTTTATTCGGATTGGCTTACTTTAGACTAAATAGGTTTGCCTCTTTGGATATTAGATTAGACAATGATAGCTTGATTGTGTTTTGGAGCAAAACCCTAGGTGAGGATATAAACGCCGTAAGTACAAACAAACAATTTTTAGAACGGAACGAACTAAATGCCCCGCAACTTTTTCTTGGAACTGAACTCTACACACTATTAACAAGAGCCGTTAGTAAATATGGGTATCGATACTTAGGAGCGGTCCCTCCTTACTTTAGGGTAGCAACCTGGGTACATATTACTAAGTTCTCGCGAACTCGAACTCTAGACTGGAACTAGGGGCTGGAACTTGACCAGAATCGGATTAGTGTGCAAAACTAAATATTACGTTATATTAAGCTTAGTGGTTGGTACAACTCGAGGATCATATGTCTTTATTATTTACGCATATGCTTACTTACCGTCTTACACATGTGGATTAATCCACCGCTGAGGTAATGACTCCTCTTTTTACCGCTTGCTACACGAATCTTGAACTTTTATGAACTTTGAACTTGCCTCGAACTCTTATGAACTCTAAATTCTCGATTTGAACTATTACGACAGTATATAAACTATCTTATGCGACTGCTCATTCGCTTACTCCTTTTGGAAACTTTGTACTTATATATATATATATATATATATATATATATATATATATATATATATATATATATATATACTTGTCGAACTTTTATTTGAAACCTCTTGCCAACTTATAAACTGTAACTCACTCACTACGTTTTCGTAGTTGACACTTTATCTCATGTTTCAGGAACAAAGCGTAAGATATGAGGTGCATTGCTCAAGCGGGTCAAGTCAATTATGTGAAGTGTACCTCGGGAAGAAGACCTTATTTTGGGAATTTTTATTTAAAAACATTTTATTATGTATTATGGTCTTAACTTTGAATCTTGGTTGTAACTTTGATTTTTGTACTTTTCAACTTAAATCTTAATGACTTGAACCGTTGATTTTAGTGTAACCCATGGAATGATTCTTTGCTCTTCATATTCCGTGTTTCCGCTTTAGCGGGGTGTGACAGACTTGGTATCAGAGCACGGGTTATAGTGAAAACGGTTTTAAAAATTTTTCAAAAAAAAAAAAAGTTTTCGAAACCAAAACTATAACCAAGGCTTTTCAGAAAAATTCATTTTCGGGTTCAAACTTCAGAACATTACTTTCCACAATTGCATGGTTATCTTTTTCAACTATGCGTGGCTTGATCAACCATGCATAGTTCAAAATGAATTATGCAAGAACGGAAAGTCAATGGCTATCGTTAACGGTTTTGAGTCAAATAAATTCCCGGTCTTGTCAATTCCCGACACTCACATAACTGACCTGTGCATGCATTTTACTTATGTTTTTCCTATTTCTAGTTTCCCCCGTACTCACGTATCTCTCTATTCGCAGATACGCCATGTCTCAGTCGTCGCGCTCCCGATCTCAGACTCGATCGCTCCCACGAGCCGCCTCCCCCTCGCACGAACCCTCTGAGGGCCACACGGCTTCCGAGAGTCAGCGTCACCAGACGACTGACCCAACGGAAGACACATCCCGGACCATCAGCAGCAGTAATGGGTCCAGCCCAAGGACGGTACTCCCACCTCCTAGGCTGGTACCCGTTGCGGCACCACCACAACCCCGAGGACCCAACACCAGAGTACCCATGCATCAACAATCGGGCCCGCTCCGACCCGCACCTCCCCAGTCCTTCTTGGATCCCTACGATCCCGCCCTGCGTACTCCAATCTCGGAACGCTACGCGTGGGATCGTCAGTTCATTGAAGAAAGACGACGTGCCCAGGAGGCCGGACCCTCCCGACCCATGATGCCACCTACTCACCAGCCTCTTCCACCAGATGCGTTCCTCAACCTGCACCATCAGGTCCGGGGACTCGCGGAGGAAACCCAGGAGCAAGGTCTTCTTCTCTTTGAAGTCTCCGATGCTGCAAACAAGTTGGCACAACAGTCTCGGCGAATCATCGCAACGGCTTAGGCCACCGCCCGGATAGTGTAGTGCCTCACCAGAGCCTGCTTGATCATGTGAGCGTTTATCGTAGCCATTGCCACCATGATGTTCTTCGAAGAGCGTTATTAGGCATACTTTCCTTTATTTGTACTGTACCGGCTTAGTCGTAATTTTTCCATTGTACACGACTTAAGCTATTATCTATTATTTCCCTATGTATTTGTAACATCCCGGTTTTCGGAAATTAAAATATTTCGTAAGTATTTATTTAATTATAATATAAATGTTTTATATTTATGTTATTTGAGAAGTTTTATAAGTAAAGGACTAGAATTGTAAGAAAGATAGTTGAGTTTAGTTAGAAAGGACTTAATTAGTTAATAATTCTAGTAATTGTTGTAAATTAAAAAGATTTGAGAAATTGAGGGACTAAAGGTGTAAATTTCGAAATATGATGAGTAAGGTTATGAGGTGTCATGTGCAGAAATTAGTAGGTGTTTTTGGTATGTGTTGTATGTGTTCTTGAGAGATAGCAAGGAAAAAGTGTAAAAATTACTCAAATTGTATTAGATTAGTATTGGAGTGAAGAATAGAAGATAGAGCACTCTAGCTAATTTGGTATTGGAGTGAAGAAGGTAAATTTATGTATGTCCTTGTTATTATTTGATGAATTTGAGTTTGTGCTATGTGTTATAACATTATTTGGATGTTTAATTGAAGAGTAGAAATGATTAATTGGTAAAATTAGGTATTTTGAAAATTTGGGGATAATCATAATAATTGAAGAAAATTGTTAATTGAGCTTGGATTATATGTTAATTTAATGTTAGAATTGTATGTTTTAGTTCTATGAAGGAGATAGAACATAGTATTAAGATTTCTTCTTTGAATGTTGCCAAATGGGTCAAATGACCCAAGGAGTGGCAAATGGGTAGAAATTTGGTTAAAGAGAAAGAAATGATCATTTGTATGTATTGTTGATGTGTGTGTATAAAATGGATAGTAATTTGAAATACTTCCATGTATATGTAAAAGTTAACGGGTCAAAGACCTTAAAAGTGACATGATGGGTAGAAAACGATTTAACCAAGTAATGTTAAGTTGTTAGAAGAAAATGTATGATAAAGTTGTTAGTTATGTGGCTATGAGTATTGAAGTTTTAGTATTTTGACCTTGTAACTCAGATTTGAAAGATAAAGGCAAGGGGAAGGCAACGTAAAGATAGTGAAAGTAATTCGACATCAAGGTGAGTATACGAGACTCATGTTCATATGGTTATGTGTTTAAAGTTTTGTATTAATGTATTGAAGATTCATAAGTAAGTTATTTCAAGTTATAAATAGAGTTGTTAGCGGAAATAAGGTAAAAAGTGGCGTATACTAACATGTAAGTGCAGGAAATGATCAAAACGGAAACCACCCCTGCTGCAGGGAGAGTTGCGGCGCAAGACATCCTCTTGCGGCGCAACTCAACTTCAGTAGTGAAGGGTGATTTCCAGAAATGTTGAGTTGCGGAGCAACTGTTTCAGTTGCGGAGCAACTAGTACCTAGATCAGTTTTTAGCGTGTTTTAAAGTAGTTTAAGCATGGGAATGATATCATATCATATTATTATGTTAGAGAAGCATAGAGAAGACATTTGTATGCCGATGAGAATTAGAATTGACTTTTATTAGTCGAGAAAGAGTAGAGTTATCTATAATTCTATACCGCGAGGGTATGTAGTAAGAATTTGAATAGTCTTGGAGATGTATCACTATGTTATTAAGTATACTCACTAGCTTAATGCTAATGTATATTATGGATTGTTATGATTGTAGGTAAAAAGGATCTCGGATTTGCAAGGCAAGCATAGGAAGAATGGAGGGGGACCTAAAAATGAAGTTAAACCTTTTGTAACGAGCTTCCGCTCTAAACATCTTAAATGTTATTTTAGTAAAAGTAAAACGATGACTTTTATTTTGGTGAAGTTATGTAAATATTGTTGAATGTTTCTTCTATAAATAAAAAAAAATAAAAAAATTTAGTGCGTTTTAGATCCAAGTGTTACAGTATTGTATTTGTATTTCTTTCAAGTATTTTGTTCTATGCACTAAAATCTCCTATTATTAATGAAAATTTCTATCTTCTATTAATTACACTTGTCTTATCGCGTGAATCTTTTACTATTATCAAACATTAAGTTTAATTCTTAAATCATCAACGTGCGTATACTGTTACCCTTCTTGTACACTCTTTTACTACTATCGTTATCATACTTGTGCTAATTATCCACTCCCACTACTCTCGTGTACTCGAAAATTGTTAACTCTGAGTTGAATTCTTGTAGTAAATTCCAAATTGTGCGTTCTAAACTAGTTTCTCCTTTCCCTTGTAGAACCATGCCTCCCAAGAAAAGCCGCGCTGATCGCATAGCCGAACAGATCGTTGTGCAATTCCAAGCGGTACTTCCAAGCGTGATCGCCCAGATCGTCGCTGGAATCAACCAATGGATCTTCGGAATCAACGAACCCCTTCTCCCTCTTGTACCAACTAGGCAGGACGAGGACGAGGATTTTGGAACCAACCGCCTACCTCCCCCTCCAGCCCTCTTCCAACGAAGAGAGAGTAAGAGAAGGAAGATTCACCACCAAACCTCATGGACCAGCAACAACCAGAAAACCCCAACCGTACCCCAAACCTACTCCGGACCGCACCCCCAGTGAAACAGGTGCCACTTCCATTATGCTCGAAGATGCCCGGTATGCAGACTTTGTAACGCAGAAGGGCATTACCCCTGGTGCTGTCCAGAAAGAGCAAACATAAAACTGCGGTGCCTCGAATGTGGAAGCGACCAGCACCTCCTTGGGGATTGTCTCTTAGAGCATACCACATAAAATCTCAGTGCCCTCGCAATCACGGCCAAGGAAACCCATCAGGACACCGATGCAGTTACCGGTACGTCCTCTTTCAAACGATAATTTTCTTCCGCACTATTTGATCCAAGAACTGAAAGGACCCTTGCCTCCTTAGAAACTTGACCCCTCATCAACTTAGGACCTAAAGATTTGCGGATAGCTTCCCATCGAATATGCCAATGTCCAATAGTCGAAGCTACGAATACAAACTTAGGATGTCCGATACTTTATTGGCCTAAAACCTTTTTCCATCAACCCAATCCCTAAAGAACCATCAAGCTTTGAAGCTATCGTTGGATGGACTGGTCGCCCTATTTTTGAGCCAAGATCGTCCGATCCGACTGTCACACCCCGCTATAGCGGAAACACGGAATGTGAGAGCTGGAATATCATTACACGGTCATAATCAAATTAAACGATTCAAGTCATTTCATTAAAAATAAAATAGTTCAAGTTTTAAACAACCAAGCAGTTCACAAATTTAAATTAAGTACAAATACAATGTTTCAAAATAAAATTCCCAAAATAGAAAGGTCTTTTCCCAAAGTGCGCCTCACGTAACCATAATGACCCTTCCTTGCCAAGCATCCCGACACTTACACTAATTTCCTGAAACATAAGATAAAGTGTCAACTACATAAGGTAGTAAGTGAGTTACAGTTTAGAGTTTCGATAAAAGTTTCCAAAAATAGAAAGTACATAAAAATAGTGACGTCATAAGAAAAAGGAACGGAGCGACCTTAGAACACATATATGTAAATAGTAAAGAGGTTTTGTACACATGCAAGTAAAACAATTAAAACTCGTATAAATAAAGTGGTAGCGGAATCCAGGCGCTAAAAAGGTATATGCGTAGGGAGTATGTGCTTAACTAAATTAGTAACTCGTATCAATCACTTGGCATAATATATATAGTAAGTATACACTAAACCGATTGTGTGGTCCTGATCTAGCCCAAAAATGTTTCAATAAGTTTCCAACTGAATCTTAGTAATATGTACTTGGGTCGCTAACCCTGAGTAAGGAGTGACCACTCCTAAGTATCGATACCCATATAACTAACGGCTATTGCTAATAGTGTATAAAGTTCCTGAACCAAAACGGGGCAATTGAACATAGTTTCCAAAAATAGCAGTAAGCACTTACGGGTTTATATATTCATCAAGGATTGGTCGCTAACAAGTATCCTAAATTTAGTTAACCGGCTAAGGCATCAACACATATACGCATAATAGTTTCATAAGTTTCCAAGTTTCCCAAAGTTTCAAAGTTTCCAAAGAGTTTCAATAAGGTTTTGTCACACCCCGCTAAAGCGGAAACACGGAGCGTGAAGAGCATGGTGTCATTGCACAAGCATATAGATAAAAACCAAAGCTTATATATTACAAAACATATATTTTAAGTTTACAAAGATAATATTTTAATTTACATAACATTTATATTAAGACTTCCGAATTCAACACCCAAACCATTCCCGAACTTGAAGTCCTTTAGAGCAAAAACCCGCAAAAGCTATCCGCATGAAAAGACGTCTCCTGACTTACTCGTTGCCTGAAAAATACGAGTAAATTGTTAACTACGGGAGACGTAGTTAGTGAGCTACAACATGTAATAAAAGCATATAAAGTTTTAAACGCATTAAACACACGTATAAGATATGAATAAGTTTTATGTATATAGGTATCGACCACATAGTGTACGGGTATGTGACAATCCTATTATTGCCCAGTGATAAAAGGGTTACGTTGCTAAGCCGGTAGTTTACCCGATTAATAACTATGCACCACCGAATCTTAGTGGAGAGGGTATTTGCAACTACCCTAATAGCGCTATCCATAAATTATTAACAGTCCTTTCCAAAGGGATTAATAGCAACCAAGTGGTGACGGGAATTAAAGTGGCTATCCGTCAATATGTTAGATAATTCGATAACATATGACAGCCATAAACGATCACTGGAAATATAAGTATATACCATCATTACCTCAGCGGTGGAACATTCCACATGTGTAACACGATATGCAAATAAGTTTGAGTATCAAGCATCGATAATGTATAAGCATATGATTGAAATAACGTTTTAAGTATGCAACTCGTATTTTCACCCCAAAATGTATATAAAACGTTTAAAAGAGGGGTTGTGTAACTCACGTTTCGAAGTGTGAGTGTGTAAGTCGGAATCTCGAGCTAGTCGGTCGGAATCAACGTCGTCCTATAACACCAAAAGAGTATATAAATATACCATGCTTTAGTTATTATAAGTTTTTATTAACGTATTATTAGTCTCGTTTCGTTACGTTTAATTGTTATAATTCATTTTCGTTCAAATATATTCGTTTTACTAATCTTAGTCCAAATAATCCGATTATCGTCCGAAATGTCTAAATTAGTCCTCAAGTCCGAATATACGTTTTTGTCCAAAATACTCGTTTTATTAATCATACGTCCGCAATTAGATCAATAATTATGTCCAAACTTGTTTTATCTCCAAATCAATATTAATTACTTTTAACAAATTTTATACATATCTAATAATCTAAATATGTTTACTTAACAAATCTCATACACAATTTAATCTTCAAACTTATAATATGTTAAAATTAATAGATTTATATACTTATGCTAATAAGATTGTAACAACCTATTATAAATAAATATGTTAAAAATCATAAGTTTATAACCAATTTTAATTAACAACTACAATAATTTCATTAACAAATACTTCCAAGTTATAAAATTATCTTAATATTTATGGTTGTGATTACATGATTTATATATAAATTTTAGGTTATAACATATTAGTTTATAAGCATATTTAACAAGTTTTATAACCAATTTTTATCACCAAATTCATGTTTATAATGTGTTCTTTAAGTTAAAATGATAAATATAACATAGATTAACAAGTTTATATCAATATTGATAATCTTTATAAACATAATTCTTATATCAAAAAATTAGTTTATTTATCATTATATCATGTTTTATAATCAAAATTTTATGTTAAGAAGTTGTTTATATAAATCTAAGTTAAAGATTACTACCTTTTTAAAGCTTCAAACACCAAGTCTTCCTTGTACAATTTGCTTCCAATGCTCCAAGATCAAGTATAAGTGTGTGTATTAGTGTTAATTTGGCAAAGGAGCAAAATGGCTTAAGATAAAGCTATTTATAGATAAATACCATTAAGATGAGTCATACATCATTAAGATGAGTCATACACAATTAAGATGAGTCATTTTTATGGTTTTTAATCTTATGCCACGTTTTTATGTTATTAATTAACTTTTTTTTCTTTTTTTTTTTTTTTTTTTTTTTTTTTATATCTGGACAGCAGCTATTTTATGACATTTTCGATCAACTTAATATCACATTCGGTAATCATGGCCATAACTATTAGAAAGTAGACTCTTATACCCTTCCAACGATATTTTATTCATCAAAAACGGAGTTACGATTGATTTATTATGATTTTTACAAAACAACCTTCTTTTAGAGTATAAAGCTGTCCAAATTTCGAGTTTTATCAATATTTCACCAAAAATCATAACCTCTTTTCTAAGCTTGTTTAGTAACATTTTAGATTTTCGTTATGCAATATTGTAATGTTATGAATTTAGACATATTCATAATTTGTCTTCTTGGTATCATTGGTCATTTATTGATTCGATTCCGACTTCGAGACATATCCGAACCAAGTTATGTAACTTAATCATACGGTAAGGCTTTAGCATGAGTTACAACGAGTTAACTTAGCAAATAGCTTATGCTTCCAAAACCACACATAAGAGTTATATCACATAAGAAGTCGAGGTTAAAAGTTAATACACTCGACCTAAGATAAGACGGTCGTCACATTCTCCCCCCGTTAGAATAATTTCGTCCCGAAATTTAGTTTGCACTCGTCGTCGTGGGAGAAGTGAAAAGATGAGGATAGTTTTTCATCATTTGGTCTTCTCGTTCCCATGTATATTCAGGGCCACGTCTTGCGTTCCAACGTACCCTTACGATGGGAATTCGACTGTGTCTAAGGTGTTTGGTTTCGCGATCTACGATTTATATCGGCTCTTCCTTGAATTCTAGTTTGTCATCTAATTGTATTTCCTCTAAAGGGGTAATAAGTGTTTCATCTGATAAACAGTTTTTCAGTCGGGACACGTGAAAAACGTTATGAATGTTGCCAAGTTCTTGCGGTAGTTCTAATCGATATGCAACTGTACCAACTCGTTCGAGTATCACGAAAGGTCCTACATATCTTGGATTAAGTTTTCCTCGCTTTCCTCGGCGTATTGCTCCCTTCCAAGGAGATACCTTAAGTAGTACTCTATCCCCGACTTGAAACTCTAAATCCTTTCTATGCACATCGGCATAACTCTTTTGACGGCTTCTAGCTGTCTCAAGTCGTTCCTTTATTTTTGTGATCTTATCGATCGTTTCTTGCACTACATCCATACTGGTTAATTGCCTATCTACTGGTTCTAACCAACATAATGGAGATCGACACTTTCGTCCATAAAGTGCTTCGAATGGCGCACACTTTATGCTAGAATGATAGCTGTTATTGTAGGAGAATTCAATTAAGGGTAAATGATTATCCCAACTTCCTCCGAAATCAATAACGCATGCTCTTAACATATCTTCCAACGTTTGTATAGTACGCTCGCTCTGACCGTCAGTTTGTGGATGATAAGCAGTGCTCAGGTCCAACCTAGTACCGAACGACTTTTGGAATGCTTTCCAGAACCTGGAAGTAAAACGCGCATCTCTATATGAGATAATTGATATCGGAATTCCATGACGAGTTACTATTTCATTGATGTAGATTTGTACCAGTTTCTCTATGTCATAGCTTTCCTTGATGGGAATAAAGTGTGCAGATTTCGTTAATCGATCGACTATAACCCAAATCATGTTGTTACCCCTCGTCGTACGAGGTAGTTTTGTAAGGAAATCCATTGTTATTTGTTCCCATTTCCATTCAGGAATTTCAGGTTGTTGCAGCAGTCCTGACGGTTTTTGGTATTCAGCTTTTACTTTAGCACACGTTAGGCATTTTTCTACATACAAAGAAACATCTCTTTTAATGCCAGGCCACCAATAATGTTCCTTGAGATCCTTATACATTTTACTAGCCCCTGGATGAATGGAATATCGTGTACGATGTGCTTCGTCCATGATGGTTTTTCGTAATTCACCAATTGTAGGAATCCATACGCGCTCCTTAAAATGGTAAACACCGTCATTCTTTTCTATAAATTCCTTGTTATGACCATGTAGAGTTTCTGGTTTTATGTTTTCTTCTCTCAGCGCTTCTCGTTGGGCATTAGCTATGCGCATTTTTAAGTTTGGTTTGATATAAATACCTAATGCGCGAACTCGATTTGATTTTTGTTTTTCCTTTCTACTCAACGCATCTGCTACAACGTTAGCTTTACCAGGATGATACTTAATGTCACAGTCATAGTCACTAAGGAGTTCTAACCATCTCCTTTGTCGCATGTTGAGTAGGTTTTGATCTTGTATATGTTGCAGGCTCTTATGGTCCGTAAATATGGTACATTTAGTCCCATAAAGGTAATGCCTCCAGATTTTGAGAGCGAAAACTACTGCTCCCAATTCTAAGTCATGCGTAGCATAATTAACTTCATGTTTCTTGAGTTGTCTTGATGCATACGCTATCACCTTATTTCGTTGCATTAATACACAACCTAACCCTTGGTTAGATGCATCACAATATACAATGAAATCTTCATTTCCCTCAGGAAGAGCTAAGATAGGAGCGTGCACAATTTTGTTTTTAGAATATCGAAAGCTTGTTGTTGTGCATTGCCCCACTCAAATTTTTCGTCTTTTTGAGTTAACTTTGTTAACGGTTTGGCTACTTTAGAGAAATCTTGGATGAATCGTCGATAATATCCAGCCAATCCTAATAATTGACGGATTTCTTTCGGACTTTTAGGTCTTTCCCATTTCTCTATAGCCTCAATTTTTGATGGGTCGACATGGATTCCTGATCCATTGACAACATGACCAAGAAATTTTACTTCACTCAGCCAGAATTCGCATTTAGAAAACTTGGCATAAAGTTGTTGTTCTTTAAGCAATTCTAACAGTAATCTTAAATGCTCTGCGTGATCTTCTTTGGTACGGGAGTATATCAGGATGTCATCAATGAATACAATTACGAATTTGTCTAGATATGGTCGGCACACTCTATTCATTAAATCCATGAATATAGCTGGTGCGTTTGTGAGTCCAAATGGCATCACAAGGAATTCAAAATGTCCATATCTAGTACGGAAGCAGTTTTTGGAATATCATCTTCAGAAACGAGGACTTGATGATATCCGGATCTTAAATCGATTTTTGAAAAATAGGTTGCGCCTTGAAGTTGAACAAATAAATCGTCGATTCGTGGAAGAGGGTATCGATTTTTAATAGTTAGTTTGTTCAACTCACGATAATCGATACACATACGGAACGATCCATCTTTCTTTTTAACAAATAGAATCGGCGCTCCCCACGGTGAAGAACTTGGTCGAATAAATCCTTTATCCAACAATTCCCGTATTTGATTGGATAATTCTTGCATCCCCCTTGGAGCTAAACGATATGGCGTTTTTGCTACTGGCGCCGCTCCAGGAATTAAATCGATCCTAAACTCTACTTGTCTTTGAGGTGGTAATCCCGGTAGTTCTTCCGGAAAAACTTCTGGATAGTCTTTCACTATCGGTATATCTTTAAGGTTTGCTACTTTTGATTGTTTATCCTGTACATTAACTAACAATGAAAAGTAGCCCTTATTCAGACATTTACGCATCTTCATAACCGATATGAATTTTGAAGTTTGTCATGGCCTATCCCCTTGTATGACTAATTCTTTACCATCCTCTATTGGCATCCGAACTGTTTTATCTAGGCAAAATATCTTCGCATCTTGTATGCTTAACCAATCCATTCCTACTACTACATCGAAACTTTTAAGTTCGATAGGAATTAAGTTGATATTAAAGGAATGATCGGCTAGAGTTAAAGTACAGCCCTTAATTATATCTTTAGTCTGTTATTCCTGATCGTTAGCATATTCTACTATAAATGTTTTGCTTAAAGGTTCGGTTTGTAATTCAATCAAAGGTCTAAACTCTAGAGATACAAAACTTCTATCTGCGCCTGAATCAAATAATACTGAGGCGTAATAATTGTTAAGAAGAAATGTACTTGCAACAACTCGGGGGTCATGCCTTGCCTCCTCGGCTTCAATTACGAAAGCCCTTCCACGTCCTTGTCCCCCGTTGTTTCCCCTTTGATTATTCTGGTTTTGGTTTTGGTTTCGGGGTTGGTTCTGAGGTCGATTCTGGTTATGGTTTTGGTTCAACCTTGGGCATGTGTTGCGGTAGTGCTCTTTACTACCACATTCAAAACATTCACCACAACGAGGTCTCTCGTTTTGTCGTGGTCTTTCCGCTTGTCGCGGTCTTTCGATTTGTTGTTGTCCTACGTTCATTACTTTACACTGTTGAGCCCAATGCCCAAGTTGATTACACTTGTTACATGATCGACACTGCCCAAAGTGATGAAATCCGCACCTATCACACCTTGGATTCGGGCCTTGATAGTTAGTGTTTTTAGCTAACACAACCCCAGAATTCCTCACCGTTTTAACCTGTTTGTTAAAACGTTCTCTATTATTTCCAAAAGTCTCCTCGACCTTCCTTTTCCCCTTGTTGTCGTCTTGAACTATCAACGACACACCTCCATTTCTTACCCAGTCATGAGTTAGGCGAGTAGCCAAACTCACAGTTTGTTGCATAGTGACTGGGTCAGAAGAAGTCACCATTCCTCTAATCTCGGGTGCAAGCCTCCAGATGTAGTGCTCTATTCGTTTGTCCTCGGGGGTTACCAATTCGGGCACCAAATTTGCTAGTTCGTGGAATCGAGCAGTATAGGCGTCGATATTCGTCCCGACCATCGAATGATGCCATAATTCATTCTTAAGTTTCTTCATAACCTCCCTCGGACAGTATTCCGCTATCAATAACTCTTTAAATCTTGCCCATGTCATACCATAGGCAGCGTCCTCACCTAGAATGTTTAATTGATTGTTCCACCATGTTAATGCTCGATCTTGGAACATGCAGGAGGTAAACTCAACCTTCCTATTATCAGAACACTGGCTGATTCTCAATACTGATTCTATACTTTCTATCCATTTCGATAATCCTATGGCACCCTCGGTACCATGGAATTCTTTTGGCCTACAAGACATAAAAGTCTTATAACTGCATCCTTGGTTGTTGTTGTGTTCATTGTTATTCTCGTTTCTTCGTTGTCCCCCTTGGTTTATGCCCGCATTAATCCGAGCAATGAGGTCGGGTAGTGCCTCATTTAGTCGAGCATTTATTTGCTGAGCGATATGATTTGGGTTTTGATCAGCCATTTTCCAAAAGACAACAACTACCAACATCTAAAACCCACGAACAACCATCACAACCATCAGAAACACCAGTACAAAACAAATCCTCATCCACCATCGTGCTGTCTGAGCTGCCCTCCGTGCTACTAACTCAGCGTGTAGCACATCGATGTATAAATCTTGTATCTGCGTAGTATGCTCTATCACAACCTGAGTAAAACCATGAAGGTTATCGGACACGTTACGCAAACCTTGGATCTCATAGGGAGTCAATCCCCGAGCTCCAGGTGTCTGTGGCACATCCCTGTGTGGCACGTCCGTCTGAGGCCTACCCTCATTCTGTCGGGCCCTAACCTCCCTCATGGCATTGTCGAAAGAATACCTCTCCATCACTGAATAGGGTCTCGAGTATGGGTCAGTTGGGTGAGGTGCGTGTGATGTCGAAGGTCGAGAACTTCCCTCCCCGTTCTGACGAATCGGAGAAAGAGTCGGCATAGGACAACGAGGACTTATCCTCATCCGTGCTGTCCTACGGTAAGGTGGTGTAACCGCAGGTATGGGTGTAGACGTGGGGGGAACCAAATCTTGGCTCCTCGATCGTGATACCGAGCCATATGAAGGCTCTGACTCGTCATCGGACGTAGCTATCTCCCTCCCGTGTGACATAGCCTAGGAAGAAACCGAGTTATGTTAGTATCGTGGCTTAAGTTAGCGTTAGTAATAAGCAAAAACATATAGTGCATCTTAAGTTTAGTATCTAAGTCTACACGGGTTTGACTTCAAGAATCACCGGGAAGGTTTGCTTCAAAACGTTTACCAATTCCGTTCCAGCATTATTTAGTCTAAATTATTCGAAAGTGATCAGGCTCCGAATAATTTAAGTTAAACAATGCCTTCGCGTTTTGGTTTTATAAAACTTTCACTTTTTATAAAAACCTGGTTATAGTTTGATTTTTGAAAAAAAATCGGTATTCACTATAACCTTGGCTCTGATACCAAGTCTGTCACACCCCGGTAAAGCGGAAACACGGAGCGTGAAGAGCATGGTGTCATTGCACAAGCATATAGATAAAAACCAAAGCTTATATATTACAAAACATATATTTTAAGTTTACAAAGATAATATTTTAATTTACATAACATTTATATTAAGACTTCCGAATTCAACACCCAAACCATTCCCGAACTTGAAGTCCTTTAGAGCAAAAACCCGCAAAAGCTAACCGCATGAAAACACGTCTCCTGACTTACTCGTTTCCTGAAAAATACGAGTAAAATGTTAACTACGGGAGACGTAGTTAGTGAGCTACAACATGTAATAAAAGCATATAAAGTTTTAAACGCATTAAACACACGTATAAGATATGAATAAGTTTTATGTATATAGGTATCGACCACATAGTGTACGGCTATGTGACAATCCTATTATTGCCCAGTGATAAAAGGGTTACGTTGCTAAGCCTGTAGTTTACCCGATTAATAACTATGCACCACTGAATCTTAGTGGAGAGGGTATTTGCAAGTACCCTAATAGCGCTATCCATAAATTATTAACAGTCCTTTCCAAAGGGATTAATAGCAACCAAGTGGTGACGGGAATTAAAGTGGCTATCCGTCAATATGATAGATAATTCGATAACATATGACAGCCATAAACGATCACTGGCAATATAAGTATATACCATCATTACCTCAGCGGTGGAACATTCCACATGTGTAACACGATATGCAAATAAGTTTGAGTATCAAGCATCGATAATGTATAAGCATATGATTGAAATAACGTTTTAAGTATGCAACTCGTATTTTCACCCCAAAATGTATATAAAACGTTTAAAAGAGGGGTTGTGTAACTCACGTTTCGAAGTGTGAGTGTGTAAGTCGGAATCTCGAGCTAGTCGGTCGGAATCAACGTCGTCCTATAACACCAAAAGAGTATATAAATATACCATGCTTGAGTTATTATAAGTTTTTATTAACGTATTATTAGTCTCGTTTCGTTACGTTTAATTGTTATAATTCATTTTCGTTCAAATATATCCGTTTTACTAATCTTAGTCCAAATAATCCGATTATCGTCCGAAATGTCTAAATATAGTCCTCAAGTCCGAATATACGATTTTGTCCAAAATACTCGTTTTATTAATCATACGTCCGCAATTAGATCAATAATTATGTCCAAACTTGTTTTCTCTCCAAATCAATATTAATTACTTTTAACAAATTTTATACATATCTAATAATCTAAATATGTTTACTTAACAAATCTCATACCCAATTTAATCTTCAAACTTATAATATGTTAAAATTAATAGATTTATATACTTATGTTAATAAGATTGTAACAACCTATTATAAATAAATATGTTAAAAATCATAAGTTTATAACCAATTTTAATTAACAACTACAATAATTTCATTAACAAATACTTCCAAGTTATAAAATTATCTTAATATTTATGGTTGTGATTTCATGATTTATATATAAATTTTAGGTTATAACATATTAGTTTATAAGCATATTTAACAAGTTTTATTCCCAATTTTTATCACCAAATTCAAGTTTAAAATGTGTTCTTTAAGTTAAAATGATAAATATAACATAGATTAACAAGTTTATATCAATATTGATAATCTTTATAAACATAATTCTTATATCAAAAACTTAGTTTATTTATCATTATATCATGTTTTATAATCAAAATTTTATGTTAAGAAGTTGTTTATATAAATCTAAGTTAAAGATTACTACCTTTTTAAAGCTTCAAACACCAAGTCTTCCTTGTACAATTTGCTTCCAATGCTCCAAGATCAAGTATAAGTGTGTGTATTAGTGTTAATTTGGCAAAGGAGCAAAATGGCTTAAGATAAAGCTATTTATAGATAAATACCATTAAGATGAGTCATACATCATTAAGATGAGTCATACACAATTAAGATGAGTCATTTTTATGGTTTTTAATCTTATGCCACGTTTTTATGTTATTAATTAATTTTTTTTTTTTTATTTTTTTTTTTTAAATCTGGACAGCAGCTATTTTATGACATTTTCGATCAACTTAATATCACATTCGGTAATCATGGCCATAATAACCATTAGAAAGTAGACTCTTATACCCTTCCAACGATATTTTATTCATCAAAAACGGAGTTACGATTGATTTATTATGATTTTTACAAAACAACCTTCTTTTAGAGTATAAAGCTGTCCAAATTTCGAGTTTTATCAATATTTCACCAAAAATCATAACCTCTTTTCTAAGCTTGTTTAGTAACATTTTAGATTTTCGTTATGCAATATTGTAATGTTATGAATTTAGACAAATTCATAATTTGTCTTCTTGGTATCATTGGTCGTTTATTGATTCGATTCCGACTTCGAGACACATCCGAACCAAGTTATGTAACTTAATCATACGGTAAGGCTTTAGCATGAGTTACAACGAGTTAACTTAGCAAATAGCTTATGCTTCCAAAACCACACATAAGAGTTATATCACATAAGAAGTCGAGGTTAAAAGTTAATACACTCGACCTAAGATAAGACGGTCGTCACAGGTTTCAAAAGTACCAAGTTTCACACAAGTTTCCCAAGAGTTTAATAAAGTTTCAAAAGTACCAAGTTTCCAAATGTTTCAACAATTCGCAAATAGTTTCAAAGTTACAAAGCATATAATCTTATGTTTCCCCAAATAATGTTTAAAAGTACAAAAGTAAAACAAAGTGGGGTTGTAACTCACGGTTTGCGAAGACAAAAGATATGAACTAGCACGAACAAAGCGGAACGCGTCGGGAATCACAAATGACCTAAAACACCGGAATGTTGTACAAGTTTTATTAGTATAATTTGAGTTATGTTAAGTTCCAATTTAACATTTTAAATTCCCAATTTCTTATACTTAGATTCTGTCCCAAAAGGTTATTACGGAAAAATTATATGAATAAGTGTGTTCGTGTACGTTTTATAGTCCGATAAGTCCAAATAAGTTCAAAAAGTGTCCAAGTTCAATGTCAAAGTGTATAAGTCCCGAAATATTAAGTTACTGAATTTAGGGTATATTTTACGGTGAAATTTGGGCAGCGCTTCCGCGCTATAAAATTTAAGTCCATTTTCAAAACACTTTCCCGCTTTAAAATACGCAATATAACCAATACGAACGATAATACACATGTCTCAATTCCATAAGCTTTTCTAATCAGTTTCTTTATCAAAAACAGTGAGTTTTCCAAAATATATATTCTGTGATAACTTAGTTTAGCTTATTTTTACGTTTAAAGCTTTTAAAACGACAAATATGATGTACAGCAGCATTCAGGCGGCGGCTGGAGATACTCAGCCGCCGGCTGGGCTTTAGCCGTCGGCTGAGAACCTTCAGCCGCCGGCCAAAAGCCTTCGGCCAGTTTCAAGATTACGTTATTTTTCGATTTTTAGCTTGTTCAACGGTTAGATTCGACATGCAAACTGATATTTATCAAATATATGCATTTTCAAAGTAAAATCACTGTTTCTCTTAGATTTATATGTTAAAAGTGTAGATCTATTGTAAAAACCCGTTTTTAAGCAAGAAAACGTTTTAGATCTATATAAAAACATATTTTCAGGTTATAGATTTTACATGCAAGTGATTATTTAGTTAAAAACAGTAAAAAGAAAGGGTTTTATCGAAGGAAATGGCAAAGTGACGGTTGGATGAGTTTCTAGCTTCAAAAACTTCTTCAAAACCCGATTTAAACCTTTTCTTTTGAAACCCTTTACTCTTGGAACGATTTTGATGGATTAGATGGTCGATTTTTGATGTTTAATGGACTGGAAATGGTGTTTAAGTTTCTGTTTTGTTTATGTTTTCTTGAGAGAGTATGAGAGATTTAGAAAGAGAGAGAGCAACTAGGTGTTTTGTCTGTGTGTTTGATTCAAATGAAATGAAAGAGTTGTTAGAGTGGTGTGGGGAAGGGGGATTACTGCCCTAGGGAACCACATTGGCAGTAAATTCAGTCCAATCCCGGATTAATACTTTGGTCCAATCGAAAAACATGCAAAAATGACTCATCAAGGCACAGTCAGCGGGATTTAGCCGCCGGCTGGCCATATTCAGCCGTCGGTTGGATTGAAATTCCAGCTTTGTGACATTTTAAGTTTTTCGTTATAATTAGTGAAGGACTAGAATCTTTTTAGTTTCCGTTATGAACTTAGTCAAGTTCTTGTATTGTTTATTTGGTGTTAGGATTTATAGATTGATTCCGACTTTTGGTTCCGACAATAAGAGACACAATAATTATGAACCCGGACAATATGAACACGATAAAGAGTAACTAGAGATTCGAATCGATTAAGTAACTGAGAATCACCTGAAATTTAGACGGTTTTCACACCGACAAACTCACCCGTATCCCTATCCATGAAGTGAAACTCCCGTCGTTCAGGAGGACAAACCTGAATGACAACTTCACAGCGTGTATCCCTTGATGATGCGCCAGTATCTCGAGAAGGACTACGACGCACCCTCCACTCTCGACGTCGAACGTAAATCTAAGGAAAGCCGAGTCCAAGACACCCCCGTAGTCAAGGACCACCCAAAGCCTTCCTGAGAAATTGCCTGGGTTTTACCGCCAAATCGACAAGTGGAAATTCCGAATAAACCTCATTCCTGACGCAGCACCCGTTGCCAAGACACCTTACCGTCTGGCACCACCCGAGATGCTAAGGCGGCCAAAGCTGCTGTAGGAACTTCCCGAAACTAGTCCTACCCACTCTAGTCCAATTTCTATGGGAAGCCCCAAATCTTCCCTACCAAAAGAAAGGCGACTTTTCCCTTAGCACGCCGACCCTTGCAAACATATCAAACCAACCGTCAAGAACCAATAACCATCCCTGAGGATCGGCAATCTATCTGAGTAGCGGCAGGATGCAACTTACCTCTCAAAAGTCGACCCCCGCTCGGGTTATCACCAGGTTCGTGACACTCATCACCAAAAACCGCATCCCCAAACTCGATGCAAGCCATCCAAGCCTCCCCTCTGTCAGTAGGCCTAAACAACACACTAACAGTATTCATGGACTTAATGAACAAAATGTGTAGGACGTACTTAGACGATTAATTTCCATACCCCTTGTCAACATCCTCACTTACTCAAGGAAGATCCTGTGAACATCCCAAGCTCACTCTAGAACTCTCCCGAGATCAGGAGTTGTACACCCAATTCCCAAAGTGAAAATTCTGACCCCGAGAAGAACATTTCCCCGATTCCATAGCCAACCATGAAGGAACTCGAACTCAGGCTAAACGTGACTCATTACGCCAAGCTCCAAGCATGAGTTCTGAAGTCCGAAGGTATTCGTAAACCCATTTCCGCCAAGGGCCATCGAATTCGCTATTCCATCTATCCGGGATCCGACTTGCTGTACCAGGAGTCCCGAGAATACTGTTCGTGGCCGGGCATGAAAAAGAGTATTGCCGTGTATATAGTCAAGTGCCGCACTTGCCCCAAACTCAAGACAGAAAAATTTAAACCAGTCTCTCCATCATCTCCAGTAGGAACAGTCGATCCACGTCCCACCCTCTTCGGAATGCCCTCCAGAAAATCGTTAGGAACACGACTAGACCTCATCACCCCTCACCATTCACCTCCCTCTGGTCGAGTTCACCTATGTCAACGACTTCCATGCCAACACTAAGTGCGCACCCTTCAATCTCTATATGGGCGCAAGTGTCGAGCACCGCCCTATCGGCTGGAAGCTGACGGTCGACAACTTGCAAGGCCCGACGTTTATCTCTACCCGTGAAAGACTGGAAGCATTCCGTACCCGGCCAAGGAGCTGCGTGACCAACCAGAAGAAAAACCTCGATTCCTAGGATGGCAATAGAGTACTTCCCAAGATATCGCCATGGAAGGGGATAGTCTGCTTCTGGAAAAGCGGCAAACTGAGCCCAAAGTACACCAACCCGATCTAAGTCTTAAGACATATCGCCCTGATTAAGTGTTGCCCTTGTCTTCTCCAGTTCTCTTAAAACATTCATATATGTACCTTTCTCACATCTAAAAGTGTTCATTGGGTGAGACTCTCGTCAATCCCTCTAGACAAGGTCAAGATTTGGTGCCGAACCCAAATTTCCTTGATGAACCGCTTAAGTTGATTGACTCCTAGGTCAAACAACCTAGACAGAACCTTGTCCCCATCTCTAAACTCGATGGAACCCCGACGCAGTCCCAAAACCGCGTGAAGACGCAGGGACCGAAATTCGTCAGGAGAATCCACCGTGATCCAACGGCACTTCTTTACCATGAGACGAACAAAAATTTCGGGACGAAATTTCTTTCAACCCGGGGAGAATGTGACAACCGTCAAATTTCTGGTGTTCTTTACGTTCTATGTCTCTCGTTTTGTCTCTTGTGTCTTTAAATTGAACCTGTATCGGAAATGCGCTAGTGTCGGAATCACAACCGGAATCAAATAATACAAGTCCTAATGCCAAGAAAACACCTAATGAACTTTCCTAAGTTCATAACGTAACATACTTTAAAACTTTAGTTAACGAAAAGGTCCAACGAAACAATTTTGCAAAAGCAGCAAAAGTCCAAAAGTAATTGCAAAAATGGTCCAGGACGACGCACAGAGGCCATGTGCGCCGTCATGGAGGACGGATTTTGTAATAATTTTGAAATTCTTGCATGTCTCGTTTTTCCCACTTCAACCACCAATCAATCTCGATTTTCAGCCCATCATTACTGCTAGACTACAGTCCCAACTCCTCTTTGCCATCATTTTCTTATTTCATTTCATTATACATTTTATTAAACCAAAAACTAAAACACCTACACTTTCTCTCAAAAACACTCTCAAGAATTCATCATTTCCAGTGACTTCAGCAACTAAAACCTCATTTCAATCCATACAAATCGATTTAAACATCAAGAGAAGCAAGGAGAACCCAAGTTTTTGAAAAAGGACTATTTTTGTAAAGATTTTCGGAGCTCAAACATCACCAAACCACCATCCAAACGATTTCCACCGGTAGATTTCTTTTTATTTACTGTTTTTATATAAATAACAACTTGCATGGATGATCTATGGATTCAAAATAAGTTTTTACAAAGATTTATAACGTTTTATGTACAAAAACGATTTTAACCGAAATGTTACTTAGATCTATGTTTTTATGGATAAAAACGTTTTAGAAACTGTTAGAATGACATTTTATTAAGTTTAGACCGAATGCATGTTGAAATCCGTGACTAAAATAATCGTTTTGATCGAAAAATCCGGAAAACGCGACCCGTGCGCCTTCCCTGTGACCAGGACGACGCAGGGTGGTTGAAATATGGCTCTGTGCGCCGTCCTAGAGGTCACAACGGCGCACATGCCTGGCTGATTTTTCCCGATTGCTTTATTTAGACGTTTTGGACATGTTTGACTTGCTGACTTTTCGTGAAACATCATTTTGGGACTGAGTTGGAAAATAAATATACATTGGTGACTTATAATGGACTTTTGGAACTTAAATGAACTTGTTTAAATATGAGGTTATGATATATGTAATTTGTGAGCGGAAGTGACTTTGGTTTTTTGGACATGAAATTTGGGCGCGGAAGCGCTGCCCAAATTTCATTAGGAAAAATTCAAACCACCTCAGTAACCAAAGTATGTCTATCTCAATCACAAAAGCGTTAACTTTAGACTTTTTGGACACAAACGTAACTTTCACTATTTTGGGACTATTTTGGTAAATACTTAACCTTGACACTTCAGGTTTAACTAAAAACTTATTTATATTATCTTAAGTATATAACATAATAAGATAATAATAATCGGACTATATTGGTATTATTAGGCGACCCGTGATTTCCGACTTCCACTCCGACCGATTCCCGATTCCGTTATCTTCGCAAACCGTGAGTTACAACCCTCCTTCCTCTTACATTTTAAGTACTCTTTTTTGGGGGAAACATGAGATCAAACTTTTTGGGAACGATATTTTTGCTTATAAACTATTTGTCCTTGAAACTCTTTTGAATCTTTACTACCTTTATGAAATCGTACAACTATTGAGCTATTTAATCTATTTTTGGAAACTTTATGAACCATTGAGCTATTTGATCTATTTTTGGAAACCTTATGAACCACTGAGCTATTTGATCTATTTTTGGAAACCTTATGAACTATTTAGCTATTTGATCTATTTTTGGAAACCTTATGAACCATTGAGCTATTTGAAATATTTTTGGAAACCTTATGAACTATTGAGCTATTTGATATATTTTTGGAAAATTTATGAACTTATAACTCTTTGAACTTTTGGAACTTTTGAGAACTATTGGACTATTTGGAACCTTACAAAGTAATATGCGTAGACAATATCTTTTATTCGGATTGGCTTACTTTAGACTAAATAGGTTTGCCTCTTTGGATATTAGATTAGACAATGATAGCTTGGTTGTGTTTTGGAGCAAAACCCTAGGTGAGGATATAAACGCCGTAAGTACAAACAAACAATTTTTAGAACGGAACGAACTAAATGCCCCGCAACTTTTTCTTGGAACTGAACTCTACACACTATTAACAAGAGCCGTTAGTAAATATGGGTATCAATACTTAGGAGCGGTCACTCCTTACTTTAGGGTAGCAACCTGGGTACATATTACTAAGTTCTCGCGAACTCGAACTCTAGACTGGAACTAGGGGCTGGAACTTGACCAGAATCGGATTAGTGTGCAAAACTAAATCTTACGTTATATTAAGCTTAGTGGTTGGTACAACTCGAGGATCATAGGTCTTTATTATTTACGCATATGCTTACTTACTGTCTTACACATGTGGATTAATCCACCGCTGAGGTAATGACTACTCTTTTTACCGCTTGCTACACGAATCTTGAACTTTTATGATCTTTGAACTTGCCTCGAACTCTTACGAACTCTAAATTCTCGATTTGAACTATTACGACAGTATATAAACTATCTTATGCGACTGCTCATTCGCGTACTCCTTTTGGAAACTTTGTACTTATATATATATATATATATATATATATATATATATATATATATATATATATATATATATATATATATATATATATATTGGGCCCACCCTTGTGCTGAAATATGCAGGTCTCGTGTTCGAGTCCAAGCAAGGTGATGGGTACCATTGTTAGGATATTTACCGGGGAATGCTTCCTTTGCTGGGTAGGGGGTCCGGTCACAAAGTGGCCCGTGTCAATGGTATACGCCTTTACCATTTATATATATATATATATATATATATATATATATATATATATATATATATATATATATATATATATATATATATATATATATATATACTTGTCGAACTTTTATTTGAAACCTCTTGCCAACTTATAAACTGTAACTCACTCACTACGTTTTCGTAGTTGACACTTTATCTCATGTTTCAGGAACTAAGAGTAAGATATGAGGTGCATTGCTCAGGCGGGTCAAGTCAATTATGTGAAGTGTACCTCGGGAAGAAGACCTTATTTTGGGAATTTTTATTTAAAAACATTTTATTATGTATTATGGTCTTAACTTTGAATCTTGGTTGTAACTTTGATTTTTGTACTTTTCAACTTAAATCTTAATGACTTGAACCGTTGATTTTAGTGTAACCCGTGGAATGATTCTTTGCAATTCACATTCCGTGTTTCCGCTTTAGCTTGGTGTGACACATTGAATGTACTTTTTGTACGGTTTTCGCATAATTGATTACAACACACATTATTCATTTATGCTAAATGAATTATTATGATATCACTAGATACTGTGATTTTGACCTTTGAATTTACCCTTTGTACGAAATATAAGTTTGATTTGACATGACACTGTAATTTTGACCGTTGAATGTACTTTTTGTACGGATTTCACATAATTGATTACACATCGCATTATTCATTTATACGAAGTGAATTATTATGATACGACTAGACACTAATTTTTTTTTTTTATCATTGAATGTAATTTTTGTAAGAAATGTAAGTTTGATTTGACATAATACTGTAATTTTGTATGTTACTTAAGTTGAATAAATGCTTGTTTTTTAATTAATACAACTCAATTTATAATATTTTAAATTTAAAAAACACAATGGAAAATACAAATCAACTTTATTAATATAACTTTTATTTAAAGGAAACAATATAATATTGAAAATACAATAGCATAATTAAGACAATAATTTAAATAAGACAACAACAAAATGTTAAAAAGTACAAGAAAGTTTTCTATCCAACAGTACGGTCGATACGTGTTGCATAGAAGAATTTTGTCATCCCTTTTCTGAATACCTCCATTTGCTCGTTAGAGACATCATCAGTAACTATCTCCCTTGTTTCATTGGTTAGTGTGTAGTGTATAAACAAGCAGATAAAAAAATTTGAATTTTGTCTACTATTTGGATATTGGGCAACTCTAGAGAGATATCCGAATGGTTTTCGGAGTGTAGGCCCTCTATGCGTATAATTGATTTCTTCCAAAAACCTTACGAGGTTTTCTTCGTAATAAGTCATGATACGAGACCGATGGGCATCCGGAACCAGTGCTAATTCTTTGTCAAAAATGGTCAATTCAAGATTGGATATTGTTAGTTGAAGATAGAACCAGTGCTCATTTGGACAACTTATTGGAATAAAGACTATGTCAACTTCCCACCAAGTAGGGAAAATCTTCAAACTTCCTATTGTTGTCTTAACTATTATTTCTCATTGTTCTTCAACAAAGTCATTGTTGAAAAAAGTTGGGATCACTACATACCTGAGCTTCAACATATTCTCTCTCTCTCTATGGTTTTTTATAAAGTACTTGTGACCGTCTTATCCAAGCATCAATATGATATTATTCACAAAACAAACAAACACAATATATAATCAAGATTCAACACTAATTTTGGTATTGTAAAAATATAAAAATGTAAAAGTTACCATCTCCCACAAAGCATTGTCTTGCGTGCGTCCAAGCAAAACGCCCCAAAACCTTCTACAACACTTCAAACTTTTTCCTAAATAAGTAATATAGCAATATTGTTCTTCGTCACCTTTCCATCTATCCCCTTGAAGAAAAAAATTCTTAAGCAGTTGCCGCTAACACAATTGGTTGTTCATAGCTATCCATATTTTGGGAAGATTATGTTTCATGTTATTGAATATCATCTAGGAGTTGTTCAATTTCGTCGCGCAGTACTTGTCTTCGCTCGTCTAGATTGGCGAGTTCTTCAATGAGATCTTCAAGCCTTTGTCTTTGGTGTGTGTTTGAATTCATTATGGTTGTGTGTGTAAAATGGAAAATAATGTTGTTTGAATTTTGAAGATAAAAATATGTTAGCTTTTGTGATGCTTAAATAGACCTTTGAATGTACTATTTTTACGAATATTAAATTTGAAAAGACTAGACACTGTAATTTTACCATTGAATGTACTTTTTGTAATAATTTCGCATAATTGATTACACCTCGCATTATTAATATATGCGAAGTAAATTATTATGATATGACTAGACACTGTAATTTTGACCGTTGAATGTACTTTTTGTACGAAATGTAAGTTTGATTTGACATGACTTTGTAATTTTGACCGTTGAATGTACCTTTTGTACGGATTTTGCATAATTGATTACACATCGCATTATTCATTTATGCGAGGTAAATTATTATGATATGACTAGAAACTGTAAGTTTGACCGTTGAATGTAATTTTTCCGTGACATGCATATAAATTGAGTAGCCTGTCTCAAACACTTATCACTACAATTTTACTTTTGCAGTTATGTCTCTCAAAAGACAAAGAATTTTATACTTAGAAGAATGTATCCGTGAGATGCAAGAAGAAATTAGGGATATAGAGGAGGATATAGAAGAGAACGGTGATGATCCAATAATCGAAGACATGATTGTTGAATAAGGGATCGTTAGCCTTTCTGTCAACGGAATGCCTAATATGGATTTGAATGTAGGTGTTAGATCTGCTACCGTTGAGGATTTCTATCACGTTGGGGATTCCGCTCCTATTGAACATTACTGTCATATTAAATACCTAGGGGATCATAAATGCAGTAGAATGTTTTTTGGTGTGTTGCTAGGATTAACCGATGATAATCCATTGGGATTTAGGGTATGTTTCTAACCTTTTTGTTAATCACACTGCTATACGTAAAAGTTTCTAATAACACAAGGTTATTTTTCTTTATCAGCATATAGACGCTTGGATTACACGAGCATTATTGTGTCTACAATGGCAAAGAGCGATGAATCGTCCTGCGGAATGGGCCATCTTACCAATATCTTTGAATACAAACTTTAAGTTTCCATTTCCTGATGAGATTGTGTCGGCGATGGAAGTACAAGTCCTTACCCTGCACTTTGGAAAATGTAGAACGTTAGTATTTTCTCATTTAATATTCTTTATTATAATATAATGAAAATAATTATTTATTTTTTCTTATTGTAGGTACTAATCCCGGTATGTTTTCATGAAGAATATTGGTGTCTACTTCATCTAGACTTGAGAACACATATTTATCAAATTTATGACACAAATCTATCATATATATCAAATACAGAACGGAACTCCGATTCTCACATTATGAACAATATTTTAGATTTATTTAAATTGGGCTAACTATTGGCCACGTGGATAAAAACTAGAATCTAACTCGGAATTCCGATTCGCACATACCAATCAATGTTATACAACCGCGGAAGATTCTGGAGTGTTTCTTTGTATGTTTTACAAAGTCCCGTTACATGCAAACCAGTGACGCTAGAAGAAGGATCATATTAAAAAGAAACCTTAATAAAATTTCGAACAAACATGGCTCGTAAGCTCTATGCGAAACGTACTTAAAACTCTTCTTGTTTGTTTTACTTGTTACGTCATGTTCTTTTTATTTAGGTATTATGCAATGTTTTTATTTATTTATGTTTTATGTAAGTTTTTATTTATTTATGTTTTATGTTTTATGTAAGTTTTACGTGTTACGTCATGTTCTTTTTATATAGTACATAACCAAAATCTACACAAAAATCTATAACCAAAATCAAAACAAAAATCCATAACCAACATCTACATAAAAAACCATAACCAAAATGTACATAAAAATTCAGAAAAAAATAAAGTACTACTCCCTAACAGTATCAGCGGAGCTAGTCAGTGGCTTGACCGACGGGTCTGGGTACGGGTCTATGATCCTCATGTATTTAAAAAAACCACCAACAACACGCAATCGATAGTTCTTGCAACACTCGCCGCATCCGGGAACGACCTCATACTTCCACCCCAGATCTTGTTTTCCATATGTATCATCACCCAAATACCCCAATCACCGAACCGACCTCTCTGAATCGGGACCTACTCACCAATCAGAGTCAACTCGGTCATTGTACTGCGGTCCCTACCCGATATCTCCCAATAATGGATATCATCCAAAAACTTAGTCAACCATCGTCCAAACCTATCAAATATCACCGAAACACTAGGCTGGCATGCTATCAAAAATACCCACCCTCCAAGTCAGGAGGTCCAAAATTGCCAAAACCCAGTGACCCTCGAAATTCACCGGCATCATAACCTGCAAGTTAATAGTATTCAATATATTAATATCATTACTGTATAAACATACGATTTTAATAGTTAAATTTCCTATATAACTTTACTCACATAATCTACAGTCCCCCAAGCCGGCCACGGCCCCGTCTTCCCGTCTACGAACCAAGCAGGGTTAGAGTGCTCCTTGTCGAATATCCTCATCATCCAACCTCTCTGTACCGACAATCTGGCGGTGTTGGGTCTGTATTTATACAAATAGTGAGCCCAAGTCAATAATTGTTGTTAAACAGTAAGAAGAGAAATTAGCAAACAATAATATATAACGATTATATACATTTTTTTTAACTAAATAACAATTAAATAATACATAACGGTTCAGTGATCCAACCATTCGCAGTGTCTCCCATAAGTGCCCGCCAAAAGTCTCTCGTGTGTCGGAAGATCGAGTCGGGTAATGACAGGTAAGACGCACTCGCAGTAGATGTATAGGACTCTCTGAACGCCGCATAATCAAAGACATCTGGTGGATGGCCTACCGGGTCCCCTCCCCCCCCCCCCCCCCCCCCCCTCTCCTCTGGGTCCCCTTCCCTTCGTCCACCTCCGGTATCCAATCCCCCTCATCCTCCTCCCGGGCTTGTATGACATTGTCGTGCAAAGTGTGTGTGGGATCTTGTGGTAGATACTACCAACGATGATGAAGATAGTACTGATGATGATGATGACGAAGATAATGGTACCGATGATGATAATGAAGATGGTATGATGAAGATGATGGTGGTGGTGGTGGTCGTGGTATGGAAAATGTGCGTCGTCCCCGTGATACGATGGATGGTAATGATTGTAATAATGATGTCAACTCAGGTGGTGGTGATGATAATGATGCCATGCGTATGGGTGATGGTGATCTACGTGGTGATGGTGGTGGCTGTGGTCTAAGTGATGGTGGCGACGAGCCTAACGGTGGTGGTGGCGGTCGTGAAGATGGTGAAGAATGTGGTCTAAGTGATGGTTTCTCGGGTAATGCTCTAGTGGAGGGTGTGGCAGTCTGGCGTAGAGTGGCTGTAATATAATTACGTAAATAAGGAGGAATACCGATCACGACCTCGAGCTAATCCTGGTGTCTGCATATGCTCGTCCGTCTGCTCAATAGCATCGTGTCGGTAAACAAACAACTCCGTTAAATCCTCCATGACGACCTGTGTAAAAACATTTTTTAATAAATAACAAACATGCGAAACAAAATAATGTTACAAATAACATTTTAAGAGTATTACCGAGATACGATCCTCCATATCTTCATTGCGATCGAACCCTGGAGTCGATGGGTCAATCTGGGTGAAACTATACCCAAAAGGAGCTCCACCACATGAAGACGACCCTCCGAGATCGTCATCCGACGCTCCACATCAGTAGTATGATCCTCCCGAGCCTCCATATCCCTCCTCGAAGAAGGTTGAACAATATCATCAAGAAGACCCGCCCGTCGGTGTACATCCCTACGTGGGCTATATGTGGCAGCTGCATCCTCCACAACATGCTCCACCTCAACCTCTGGCTTCACCACAACCTCTGACCCCATCAAAAAATTGCCTACTCGCATGATACCAACCGGTCGCAATCTCCTGCTCTGTCTGTATAATGTCAATCGAATGATAGGCCTCCTATAACATTCTAATCAATATATATATATATATATATATATATATATATATATATATATATATATATATATATATATATATATATATATATATAGTTGGTTTCAAATGAGAACCATTCAAATAATTAGGAACCAAAGGAACCACATCTTAGCCCTTAGATCATATTTTGATCAAGAACTTAAATTAAAGGGAGTTTAACACTTGAAGGGGTATAATTGACATTTTACTTCAGAAAACAATCAGATCAAACCAAACTCTCCTAAATTCATATCTTCGTCCTCTCTCTTAGAACAACACTTCCCTGGTTCATCTTTTTTCTTTTGAATTCCTCAAATCATATCGATTTTTATACCTAATTAATATAAATATCACACCTAATATCTTCCAAGATCTAATCTTTATCAAGATCCAACTGAATGTAAGTCGAATTTGTTTTATGTTTTTTTTTTTTACCTAAAATTCATTTTTTTTTCAATATAGGGTTTGGATCTTCAATATCTGATGATTTAAGGAACATTAAGTTCATTTGATTATTAGCATATGCTCTTTTCTTTCTATTCCCCTATAATTTAACTTTTCCTATTTTGGTAAATGTTGTGTTTGGTTTTTAATGGTCGTATTGAAACAAAATCATTTCGAATTTGAGAGTAATATGATGGTGATTTGTAAAGTTAAGTTGAAACAATTGATTGGAAATAAGATAACAAAACTTTATTTTTTTTGCACACCAAGTGTTTGATAAAAGTCTTCAATAAAAATATTAGTTTTATGCATTGTCCATATGAGTATTTAATTAGTTATATTGAATTTGGTTGTGTTTATGTAGTTTTGAGTAAACCAATATAAGTATATATTTCAGATCACATGGGCTTTTTGAAATACTTTTTACGATATCTAAGTATATACAAGTGGATTCACAAGCGGATAAAGTGAATATAAAACTCATTTCAATGTATTCACAAGTGAATATAATGTATTCTTTTAGGTATATATTGTATTTACTGGTGAATATATTGAAATGATTTGAGAAATACATTGTCACATGTGATCTTAGATTCTACTTAAAAATTAATACCCTTGTGAATAAAATATATTCTTTTATTATATTCTCTCTTTTAGACTCTCAATTTAAATTTGTATCTTCTGCAGATTTCTTGGTGTTATTGATTCGTCAAGTATGCATTTATACACAACTTATGGATTGCAGATGAGCGGACAAGTGGATGCAAGTCTAGATGTTATCAAGTTCTAAGGAAAAAAAGATCAAATCTTATGAATAAAGAGAACTCTATATGTTATATAGAAGATTGAGTTTCATGTCTTTAATACTAGTTGAAGGAATGTATTCACTAGTGTATACAATTGTAAATACAGTGTACTAAAAAGTGGATATATCCGAAATACCTTCTTCAAATAAATCACGTTCCAAGTATGTATTCACTGGTGAATTCAATGTATACATTTATGAGTACATTTTTATGTAAACTTTTTTTGCTGAATGCAATATGTACTAGTAAATACAAATTATACACTAGGGTATATATTGTGTATATATTGTATTCATTGTCGTATCTACTTTTTTTTACTGAGAACAATCTCTACTAGTGAATAAAAAGTATACACCATGTGGATAAACTATATTCACTTGTGAATAAGTAGTGAGTCCCTTAATAAATACATAGTACACTAGTAAATACACGTATTCACTCGTGCATACATGTGTATTCACTTGTGCATACACATGTATTAATTTGTGAATACACTAGTGTATAGCTATTGTATAGCATATTTATACAAGTGTATACACTAGTGTATAACATAGTGTAAAATATATACACTAGTACATAATATATACACTAGTGGATAACATAGTGTATAACAAAGTGTGTGTATAACATATACACTAGGTTTTTTTAACAAGAGTAAATATGAAGAATATCTTTTCAAAAGTTATTTTATTCATATGTGATTTTACATGCATAACAGAACCAAAAACTTTAACATTCTATAAACACATAAGATTATTTCTAAACACATACATCTACTATTTTATTAAAATGTGAGTTTTCATGAAAATTAACAACCGTTAATATCTTTTGTAAAAACTGAAAAAAAAAACCTCCGAAGTAAATGGAGTCTTAACAACCATTTAACAATCATCCAAAATAAATTTAACATAGTTGTAACGCCCCAATCTTACAAAGCATACAAAATGATATCGAAAGGAACTTAAAAGGCATAAGGGCGTTAAACTTATGTAAAAGCAAACCGAATAATTCAAAAGACAAATTTCCAAAAGGTACTAAAAGATACTAAATATTATAAGGGAAACGTTCTAAATCCTTAATCTCTCTACGCTCGACCCCATTCCCCAAAGCCACTGAGTTCCTGCCGTTTAAGAAAGAAAAATGGAAAACGGCTGAGCGAATGCTCAGTGAACAGATATATACAAATGACACGGAATAGGTATGACATGCATAATAAGTAAATACAAAACTTATTTAAAAATACAAAGTTGAAAGAAAAACTTATTTTCAAACCAAACTTATTTTCAAAGCAAAATACAAATATGTAATATTTCCACAACACCCAACGTCAATATATCAAAGTATTACTAACATATATTCACATTTTAGAAAGCCAAATTTCGTAAAATAATGCACCAAGAGTCAAACAAATAGGTAACAAATATCAAATGAAATCCTAGGGTAACACATACCACTAGTCTTTCCAAAAGGTGCAAACGTTTCGTATGACACTACGATAGACGTCCACCATCAAACACACAAAGTTCCTAGGATCGATCCATACGCCTCTTATAACAAATAATACTTAGTGCACATTACCACAGTCCGGGTAAACAAAAAGAGACGCCGTAGATATAGCAAAATACACCGCTACGGTCGATGCCACATTATTGGTGTCACAATAACGCGCCCATGGGACCTCCATGGATAGGTTACTCTTAGGCATATCTTACGAAACCGTTTTAACCAACTTATATATAACAAATTTAAAAAAACTTTTACAAATTATCAAAGTGATTATAGGACTTCAAAATATGTTTACGAATTTATAAAATAATGTACGTAAATATTATAGTTTAACCATAAACTTAAAATATTATTTAATGTGACATTCCATTTCTTTTAAAAATCACGTGTTACCCAACCATTCGGTCTAATCCTTGTCACGAGTCACCATAACAAGATTGTCAAACAATTTACGAAATAACAACTTAACGGGACCTTATCGGGACGTGCAAAGCCACACGAAATGAGGGCAACTCGATACGAGTCATCGTACTTATCACCAGACTCATACGTGTTCTTTACCGAGCTATTTAGAGACTTTTTTTCGGGGCTGATTCGGGACTATTTCGGGGCTGATTTGGGACTATCTCGGGGCTGTTTCGGTAGGGGTTTTCGAGACACGGTTTTGACACATAAAATACTTTTCGTTTACTCATTTTCAAATCTACACATGATCACAAATTCTCGTTAGTACACCAAATGATCAAAATAAAATAATAGGATTTCAAAACAAAACTTAAACAAACTTTTATGCAAACATACATGTCATACCAATAATATTTCGAATCAATCAACAAGATTTTCAAAGAGACTTATACGAAATTTGTACAAACGGTCAAAAGATACACATACGAGAAAAACAATGAATTCGTATCAATAATCACAAGAAACATGTATCGAAGGAATTAGGATATCAATAAGGAAGGTTACGAATAAAAAGGATGTTTAAGAAAGACATATGTGCAAATATATTACGAACAAAATAATACTTATTGAAAAGATAAGATATCCGAACAAATGATCAAAAGAAGCATATATCGAAATAAATATGAAGTTCACACAAGGAAGCTTTTAATCGAAATAATGTTTATTAGAGAAATGAGTTATCGAATAAACAACATACGAACGAAATGAATATTAAAAAGAAAGTTAAGAATATTCAGAGAATCAAAATAATCAATATCACAAATAATGAATCGAACGAAAACACCAAATATACATATAATATAAAGAATATTCGTACCAACAATAATACGAACAAGGAAAACATAATTAAAAGAGACTCAGAATATCCGTACCTTATTTCCGATAACCACGATTGCAAACACGAAAGGACCATCGCAAGAATGCGATCACCGAATCGTATCTAACAAATACAAAGGTATGAGCATAGAAAACATTTAAATAGGAGGCATGTAATACCCTTTAGTCTTCGATTTTATAATTGTCACATATACTTATATTTATATTTGATTGGTATTAAATTCTTAATTTGTTTTTCAACTTTCTCTTATTAATTGACACAATTTGCAATCTTTAACATCATCTAATATTGATAACTGCTGTCACTAACCATGTCAAATATTTTAAAACTAAAAGGTGATAAAATAACTAAAAGATTTAGTAGAAAAATATCTCATATTATTCATTATACTATATGACTTTATGAATTCAGTAATAAAATATATTATTAGAGATTTGTATACTATAAACATATATATGTAATTATATGAGAATACTTTGAATTTCAACAAAAACCAATTTGTCTCTTACAAGATATCTATAGAAAAATAAAATATACTAGTAAATTCTTTGAACAAAATAAAGAGATGAGATGATGTTATCTTACCTTAAACCACTATGATTTATTCAAATTTGCTCCTTTAACCAAAGGCCAAAATTCTTGTTGTCCCAATTATTCCACGGTGAGATTTTTTTTTTTTTTTTTTTTTTTCTCTTTTTTCCCTTCCATTGTTGGTTATAACATTGGTATTATGTTTTCAAAATAGTATGTGATCCATATTATCATTTTCTTTGTTTGTAACCGACTACAAGATGAAAAGCCAAGCTATAATTTAGTAGTCTTTATTATTATTAATATATCTAATTATCTTATTTACTATAATCATAAATTAATGAAAATTAATATCCAATAAATTTTAGGGAATTACTATTAATAATATAACTAGTTCGTAAATTTCACTCTTTAAATTTTTAGGGTATTACAAATCTACCTACTTAAAAAGAATTTCGTCCTCGAAATTGAAGGAAGTTACGAAACGAAAACATAGCAAATATCAATCGAGACGAGATCAGAACAATTCGAAGGAATAAATCTTGAAGTGATTAGAACGGTGTATACCAAAGGGAAGATTTAAAATTTGAACGAATTTATCAAAATACGAAAATGAAATCTTAACCCAAAATCTACCCAATCTCACAGGCCATAACTTAAGTCTAAGTTTCTACAGGAAAGAGCCGAAGCTCTGATACCATTCTGTAACGCCCCAATCTTACAAAGCATACAAAATGATATCGAAAGGAACTTAAAAGGCAAAAGGGCGTTAAACTTATGTAAAAGCAAACCGAATAATTCAAAAGACAAATTTCCAAAAGGTACTAAAAGATACTAAATATTATAAGGGAAGCGTTCTAAATCCTTAATCTCTCTACGCTCGACCCCATTCCCCAAAGCCACTGAGTACCTGCCGTTTAAGAAAGAAAAATGGAAAACGGCTGAGCGAATGCTCAGTGAACAGATATATACAAATGACACGGAATAGGTATGACATGCATAATAAGTAAATACAAAACTTATTTAAAAATACAAAGTTGCAAGAAAAACTTATTTTCAAACCAAACTTATTTTCAAAGCAAAATACAAATATGTAATATTTCCACAACACCCAACGTCAATATATCAAAGTATTACTAACATATATTCACATTTTAGAAAGCCAAATTTCGTAAAATAATGCACCAAGAGTCAAACAAATAGGTAACAAATATCAAATGAAATCCTAGGGTAACACATACCACTAGTCTTTCCAAAAGGTGCAAACGTTTCGTATGACACTACGATAGACGTCCACCATCAAACACACAAAGTTCCTAGGATCGATCCATACGCCTCTTATAACAAATAATACTTAGTGCACATTACCACAGTCCGGGTAAACAAAAAGAGACGCCGTAGATATAGCAAAATACACCGCTACGGTCGATGCCACATTATTGGTGTCACAATAACGCGCCCATGGGACCTCCATGGATAGGTTACTCTTAGGCATATCTTACGAAACCGTTTTAACCAACTTATATATAACAAATTTAAAAAAACTTTTACAAATTATCAAAGTGATTATAGGACTTCAAAATATGTTTACGAATTTATAAAATAATGTACGTAAATATTATAGTTTAACCATAAACTTAAAATATTATTTAATGTGACATTCCATTTCTTTTAAAAATCACGTGTTACCCAACCATTCGGTCTAATCCTTGTCACGAGTCACCATAACAAGATTGTCAAACAATTTACGAAATAACAACTTAACGGGACCTTATCGGGACGTGCAAAGCCACACGAAATGAGGGCAACTCGATACGAGTCATCGTACTTATCACCAGACTCATACGTGTTCTTTACCGAGCTATTTAGAGACTTTTTTCGGGGCTGATTCGGGACTATTTCGGGGCTGATTTGGGACTATCTCGGGGCTGTTTCGGTAGGGGTTTTCGAGACACGGTTTTGACACATAAAATACTTTTCGTTTACTCATTTTCAAATCTACACATGATCACAAATTCTCGTTAGTACACCAAATGATCAAAATAAAATAATAGGATTTCAAAACAAAACTTAAACAAACTTTTATGCAAACATACATGTCATACCAATAATATTTCGAATCAATCAACAAGATTTTCAAAGAGACTTATACGAAATTTGTACAAACGGTCAAAAGATACACATACGAGAAAAACAATGAATTCGTATCAATAATCACAAGAAACATGTATCGAAGGAATTAGGATATCAATAAGGAAGGTTACGAATAAAAAGGATGTTTAAGAAAGACATATGTGCAAATATATTACGAACAAAATAATACTTATTGAAAAGATAAGATATCCGAACAAATGATCAAAAGAAGCATATATCGAAATAAATATGAAGTTCACACAAGGAAGCTTTTAATCGAAATAATGTTTATTAGAGAAATGAGTTATCGAATAAACAACATACGAACGAAATGAATATTAAAAAGAAAGTTAAGAATATTCAGAGAATCAAAATAATCAATATCACAAATAATGAATCGAACGAAAACACCAAATATACATATAATATAAAGAATATTCGTACCAACAATAATACGAACAAGGAAAACATAATTAAAAGAGACTCAGAATATCCGTACCTTATTTCCGATAACCACGATTGCAAACACGAAAGGACCATCGCAAGAATGCGATCACCGAATCGTATCTAACAAATACAAAGGTATGAGCATAGAAAACATTTAAATAGGAGGCATGTAATACCCTTTAGTCTTCGATTTTATAATTGTCACATATACTTATATTTATATTTGATTGGTATTAAATTCTTAATTTGTTTACAACTTTCTCTTATTAATTGACACAATTTGCAATCTTTAACATCATCTAATATTGATAACTGCTGTCACTAACCATGTCAAATATTTTAAAACTAAAAGGTGATAAAATAACTAAAAGATTTAGTAGAAAAATATCTCATATTATTCATTATACTATATGACTTTATGAATTCAGTAATAAAATATATTATTAGAGATTTGTATACTATAAACATATATATGTAATTATATGAGAATACTTTGAATTTCAACAAAAACCAATTTGTCTCTTACAAGATATCTATAGAAAAATAAAATATACTAGTAAATTCTTTGAACAAAATAAAGAGATGAGATGATGTTATCTTACCTTAAACCACTATGATTTATTCAAATTTGCTCCTTTAACCAAAGGCCAAAATTCTTGTTGTCCCAATTATTCCACGGTGAGATTTTTTTTTTTTTTTTTTTTTTTCTCTTTTTTCCCTTCCATTGTTGGTTATAACATTGGTATTATGTTTTCAAAATAGTATGTGATCCATATTATCATTTTCTTTGTTTGTAACCGACTACAAGATGAAAAGCCAAGCTATAATTTAGTAGTCTTTATTATTATTAATATATCTAATTATCTTATTTACTATAATCATAAATTAATGAAAATTAATATCCAATAAATTTTAGGGAATTACTATTAATAATATAACTAGTTCGTAAATTTCACTCTTTAAATTTTTAGGGTATTACAAATCTACCTACTTAAAAAGAATTTCGTCCTCGAAATTGAAGGAAGTTACGAAACGAAAACATAGCAAATATCAATCGAGACGAGATCAGAACAATTCGAAGGAATAAATCTTGAAGTGATTAGAACGGTGTATACCAAAGGGAAGATTTAAAATTTGAACGAATTTATCAAAATACGAAAATGAAATCTTAACCCAAAATCTACCCAATCTCACAGGCCATAACTTAAGTCTAAGTTTCTACAGGAAAGAGCCGAAGCTCTGATACCATTCTGTAACGCCCCAATCTTACAAAGCATACAAAATGATATCGAAAGGAACTTAAAAGGCAAAAGGGCGTTAAACTTATGTAAAAGCAAACCGAATAATTCAAAAGACAAATTTCCAAAAGGTACTAAAAGATACTAAATATTATAAGGGAAGCGTTCTAAATCCTTAATCTCTCTACGCTCGACCCCATTCCCCAAAGCCACTGAGTACCTGCCGTTTAAGAAAGAAAAATGGAAAACGGCTGAGCGAATGCTCAGTGAACAGATATATACAAATGACACGGAATAGGTATGACATGCATAATAAGTAAATACAAAACTTATTTAAAAATACAAAGTTGCAAGAAAAACTTATTTTCAAACCAAACTTATTTTCAAAGCAAAATACAAATATGTAATATTTCCACAACACCCAACGTCAATATATCAAAGTATTACTAACATATATTCACATTTTAGAAAGCCAAATTTCGTAAAATAATGCACCAAGAGTCAAACAAATAGGTAACAAATATCAAATGAAATCCTAGGGTAACACATACCACTAGTCTTTCCAAAAGGTGCAAACGTTTCGTATGACACTACGATAGACGTCCACCATCAAACACACAAAGTTCCTAGGATCGATCCATACGCCTCTTATAACAAATAATACTTAGTGCACATTACCACAGTCCGGGTAAACAAAAAGAGACGCCGTAGATATAGCAAAATACACCGCTACGGTCGATGCCACATTATTGGTGTCACAATAACGCGCCCATGGGACCTCCATGGATAGGTTACTCTTAGGCATATCTTACGAAACCGTTTTAACCAACTTATATATAACAAATTTAAAAAAACTTTTACAAATTATCAAAGTGATTATAGGACTTCAAAATATGTTTACGAATTTATAAAATAATGTACGTAAATATTATAGTTTAACCATAAACTTAAAATATTATTTAATGTGACATTCCATTTCTTTTAAAAATCACGTGTTACCCAACCATTCGGTCTAATCCTTGTCACGAGTCACCATAACAAGATTGTCAAACAATTTACGAAATAACAACTTAACGGGACCTTATCGGGACGTGCAAAGCCACACGAAATGAGGGCAACTCGATACGAGTCATCGTACTTATCACCAGACTCATACGTGTTCTTTACCGAGCTATTTAGAGACTTTTTTTCGGGGCTGATTCGGGACTATTTCGGGGCTGATTTGGGACTATCTCGGGGCTGTTTCGGTAGGGGTTTTCGAGACACGGTTTTGACACATAAAATACTTTTCGTTTACTCATTTTCAAATCTACACATGATCACAAATTCTCGTTAGTACACCAAATGATCAAAATAAAATAATAGGATTTCAAAACAAAACTTAAACAAACTTTTATGCAAACATACATGTCATACCAATAATATTTCGAATCAATCAACAAGATTTTCAAAGAGACTTATACGAAATTTGTACAAACGGTCAAAAGATACACATACGAGAAAAACAATGAATTCGTATCAATAATCACAAGAAACATGTATCGAAGGAATTAGGATATCAATAAGGAAGGTTACGAATAAAAAGGATGTTTAAGAAAGACATATGTGCAAATATATTACGAACAAAATAATTCTTATTGAAAAGATAAGATATCCGAACAAATGATCAAAAGAAGCATATATCGAAATAAATATGAAGTTCACACAAGGAAGCTTTTAATCGAAATAATGTTTATTAGAGAAATGAGTTATCGAATAAACAACATACGAACGAAATGAATATTAAAAAGAAAGTTAAGAATATTCAGAGAATCAAAATAATCAATATCACAAATAATGAATCGAACGAAAACACCAAATATACATATAATATAAAGAATATTCGTACCAACAATAATACGAACAAGGAAAACATAATTAATAGAGACTCAGAATATCCGTACCTTATTTCCGATAACCACGATTGCAAACACGAAAGGACCATCGCAAGAATGCGATCACCGAATCGAATCTAACAAATACAAAGGTATGAGCATAGAAAACATTTAAATAGGAGGCATGTAATACCCTTTAGTCTTCGATTTTATAATTGTCACATATACTTATATTTATATTTGATTGGTATTAAATTCTTAATTTGTTTACAACTTTCTCTTATTAATTGACACAATTTGCAATCTTTAACATCATCTAATATTGATAACTGCTGTCACTAACCATGTCAAATATTTTAAAACTAAAAGGTGATAAAATAACTAAAAGATTTAGTAGAAAAATATCTCATATTATTCATTATACTATATGACTTTATGAATTCAGTAATAAAATATATTATTAGAGATTTGTATACTATAAACATATATATGTAATTATATGAGAATACTTTGAATTTCAACAAAAACCAATTTGTCTCTTACAAGATATCTATAGAAAAATAAAATATACTAGTAAATTCTTTGAACAAAATAAAGAGATGAGATGATGTTATCTTACCTTAAACCACTATGATTTATTCAAATTTGCTCCTTTAACCAAAGGCCAAAATTCTTGTTGTCCCAATTATTCCACGGTGAGATTTCTTTCTTTTTTTTTTTTTTCTCTTTTTTCCCTTCCATTGTTGGTTATAACATTGGTATTATGTTTTCAAAATAGTATGTGATCCATATTATCATTTTCTTTGTTTGTAACCGACTACAAGATGAAAAGCCAAGCTATAATTTAGTAGTCTTTATTATTATTAATATATCTAATTATCTTATTTACTATAATCATAAATTAATGAAAATTAATATCCAATAAATTTTAGGGAATTACTATTAATAATATAACTAGTTCGTAAATTTCACTCTTTAAATTTTTAGGGTATTACAATAGTGTTTTCACAAGCAAATTGAATCCAAACGAGCCTTCAGTTTCGTTTTTTGCACTTCCTTGACAATCTTCTATCTTGTTTCCCATACAATCTTCATAAATTAGCATATTTACCCAACAATCACTTTCACTCGTGATGACCATAGCTTTTGGTGACAAGGTTTCAAACGTAATATGTACTTGAAATACTCCTCCTTCTATATCAAATATCATCTGACTGTCAAGGAAAATAAATATGTTTTTTTTCAATATAATAATTATTATATTTAGAAGTTGATACATTATATTCACTAGTGTATACTCTATTCACCCTATTGTATACATTTTATTCACTATACAATACAATGTATACACAAGTGAATAAAATCTATACACTAGTGTATAAAGATACATACTAGTGTAGATTGCATTCAATAACAAAAAGTATTGATTGTATACTGTGACAACCGTCTTAGTTCAGGTGAAAACCGCATTCTCTACCTTTAAACTTAACTTTGTATTAACCTTGTCGTTACTTGTCTCGTAAACTCGTGTACGTCGGAATCGAATCGGAATCACAAAATGAATCCTAATACCAAGAAAATACTTAGTGAACTTGTCTAAGTTCCTATCTAAAATAACCGGAAACTTTCAACTAACGAAACACTTAACAAAGAAAACTAAACAAAAACGAAAAAGTCAGAAAATCAGCCTCTTGCGGAGCAACAGAATCAGTTGCGGCGCAACTCAGCACAGGAATTCAAAAATTTTGTTGTTGCTAGTGCTTGGTGACTCACCCAAAACCGACCATATGGACCAACACCTGTAAAAACAGGTGTCAAACACCCCTTGAATCCAGAATTTGTACATTGGCATTACCCCCTTTGTCCCTTTCATTTTTCACAAACTCAAACACACACATACACTCATACTCTCTCAATTCTCACATACAAACACATAACTCTTTCAAAAACAATCCTTCTAAAGGCATAATCTAAGTAATTCAAGGATATTTTCATACTTTCATCACCATCATTTCATCATTTCAAAGGTAAAAATCTTGTTCTTGAACTTATTTTTCATACTTATTCAAGATTATACATAAATCATCAAATCTATATATGTTTTATAACTAAAATGATGAAAACATATCAAAAACTCCATTGCATGCAAATTTTATTGGTAGAAATGGAGTTTATAAGATGGAAAAATCTGGGATTTTCAATAAAATAAACTAAAGCTATGTTTTTCAACTTAAGATTTCGATTTATGACTCTAACCGACGAAATCGACAGAATCTGTTGCATGCATGTAAAAATTACGAAATTTTGACCAAAGATGTAACCTGTAAAATGTAGCTTACTGTCAAAAAATGGAAATCTAACTCCTATTTTTCGATTTATTATGATTTTTACAGTATTTAATATGATTTAATCTTGAATTTCGAGAAAAAATACCAAACGAATTTATCAGATTACAAAAATTTGACATAGTCTAGAATCTATGAAAATATGATTTTACAGATTTTACTGGAATTTTTGGAATTAATCTACTATTATTTACTGTTTTTACGGTTAAAACGCGTTAAATACGTAAACGACTCTAACTTCTTCAAAAACTGTCGGATTGAGACGAATCCAGTTCCTATGACTTCGTATTACAGAATGTGATTTTTATGTTATTTTTATAAAATATTACAACAACAGAATCTGACAGTTTCATATTCGGTATAATTTAGGTTCACGCGATTCCGATTCCTATTCCGGTCACTCCACGCACACTCCTAGTACAACTCTCTCGCTTTAGCGTAAGTCTTTGTGATTCATTAGATTCATTTCACATATTTGAGTTCAGTTTGTAAAGCGGGAAAGTGATTTGTTATTTTGGACATTCTTTATTTAGCGCGGAAGCTCTGCCAGATTTTCGTTAGAACCGACTCACCTCCGTCCGAGCTATCTTTTCACCG
Organism: Senecio squalidus; assembly: GCA_910822075.1. Classification (NCBI taxonomy): domain Eukaryota; kingdom Viridiplantae; phylum Streptophyta; class Magnoliopsida; order Asterales; family Asteraceae; genus Senecio; species Senecio squalidus. The sequence continues at coordinate 2,702,665 of CAJVGC010000589.1, forward strand.
CCTCATTTTCACGTGAGTTACAACCCCACTTATTTACTGTTTTTCAAATAATTTTTGGGGGAAACAAGAGGTCTAAATGAACTATTATGAACTTTTGTACAATCATGAATTCTATTGAACGTTTCTGTGAAACTTATACTTATTTAGTTTTATGGCCGTTTGGCCTATGATAAACTAATGGTTTGCCACCTTTACTCGGCTTTTTGTTTCAAAACTATATTAAACTCATTTAATGCCACTCTCGGCACTCGTATGTACTTTGATTGATCGTATAACTATCGTGACTCTTGAGGGATATAACTAACCATAAGTGACTACTACTAGTTTAAAAATAACATCAGTGCCTAATTTTTCGTAACACACTATTAGCTTTGTTAAGCCGTTTAGTAATTATGGGTATCG
>CAJVGC010000589.1:2703166-2746129 GCA_910822075.1 Senecio squalidus
CTTGGTCACGTGGTCAACCAAGAAGGGATTCATGTGGATCCAGCCAAAATCGAAGCAATTGAGAAATGGCAAGCTCCGACAACCCTGACGGAAATCCGTCAGTTCCTAGGATTGGCAGGTTATTACCGAAGATTCATTGAGAATTTCTCAAAAATCGCAAAACCCCTCACCGTGCTCACCCAGAAAGATAAGGACTTTATCTGGGGAAAAGATCAGGAGGATTCTTTCCAAAAACTCAAGTACCAATTATGTCACGCACCGATTATATCTCTGCCAGAGGGCACGGACGACTTCGTAGTGTTTTGCGATGCCTCCCACCAAGGACTTGGGTGCGTCCTAATGCAGAAGGACAAGGTTATCGCTTACGCTTCCAGGCAGCTGAAGATCCACGAGCAGAACTACACTACGCACGACTTAGAATTGGGAGCCGTCGTGTTTGCTTTGAAAATCTGGAGGCACTACCTGTACGGTACTAAGTGTACGGTCTTCACCGACCGTAAGAGCCTTCAACATATTTTAGATCAGAAAATGCTCAACATGAGACAACGTAGATGGATAGAATTGCTAAGCGACTACGATTGCGAGATCAAATACCACCCGGGTAAAGCAAACGTAGTAGCAGATGCCCTGAGTAGGAAGGAAAGGGTAAAGCCATCTCGAGTTCGAGCATTGGGTATGCAAGTTCAGACGAGCCTTCGCACGAAGATCGCAAGTCGGACGGAATCTATTACTTCAAAGGTCGAGCATGGATTCCAAGATCTGAGGATCTTCGCAAACTCATTTTGGACGAGGGCCACCGATCTAGATATTCCATCCATCTGGGATCCGACAAGTTGTACAAGGACCTCCGAGAATACTAGTGGTGGCCGGGCATGAAGAAAGATATCGCCTTGCATGTAGCCAGGTGCCTTACTTGCTCCAAGGTCAAGGCGGAATATCAAAAGCCTTCAGGGTTACTTCAGCAACCAGAAATCCCCATGTGGAAGTGGGAACAGATTTCTATGGACTTTGTCACCAAGTTGCCCCGTACGACTAAGGGTAACGACACGATTTGGGTAATCGTGGACCGTCTGACCAAATCCGTTCATTTCTTGCCAATTCGAGAAAATCATTCGATGGAGAAGCTCGCTCAAGTCTACATCAACGAGATCGTCTCTCGTCATGGAACACCGCTCTCCATCATCTCCGATAGGGATAGTTGATTCACCTCCCGTTTCTGGAACGTTCTACAGAAATCCTTAGGTACTCAATTAGACCTCAGCACGGCGTATCACCCTCAGACTGACGGCCAGAGTGAAAGAACGATCCAAACACTTGAGGATTTGCTGAGAGCATGTGTAGTAGACTTCGGAGGAAGTTGGGACGCTCACCTCCCCTTGGTCGAGTTCTCCTATAACAACAGCTACCATGCCAGCATCAAGTGCGCGCCATTCGAGGCTCTCTATGGGCGTAAGTGTCGGTCACCACTCTGCTGGCTAGAGGCTGGCGACCGACAACTTACAAGACTCGATATCGTCCAGGCGACCATCGACAAGATCACCACTATCCGTGAACGACTGAAGACGTCCCGTACCCGACAGAAGAGCTACGCTGACAACCGAAGGAAACCCCTCGAGTTCCAAGTGGGCGACCGCGTACTCCTCAAAGTATCGCCCTGGAAAGGGGTAGTCCGCTTCGGGAAGCGTGGTAAACTGAGTCCAAGGTACACCGGTCCATTTGAAGTCATTGAGCGTATTGGTCCCGTTGCTTATCGTCTTCAACTCCCTCAGACTCTCGCGAATGTTCATAACGTGTTCCATGTCTCACACTTGAAAAAGTGTCTGTCTGATGAGACCATCGTCATTCCTCTTGACGAGGTCAAAATCGACAGCAAACTAAAGTTCATCGAGGAACCGCTCGAAGTTGTCGACCGCGAGGTCAAACAACTTAGGCAGAGCCGTATCCCGATAATCAAGGTTCGGTGGAATTCTCGACGTGGTCACGAATTCACATGGGAGCGGGAAGACCAATTCCGTCAGAAGTATCCACATCTGTTCGAGAACTCTTCTTCCTGATAGGACGCACTAAATTTCGGGACGAAATTTCTTTCAACCCGGGGAGAATGTGACAACCGTCAAAATTCAGGTACTTGTTCAATTATTATATCGGTTCGAAACGTTAGTTACTCCTTTATCGCGTTCGCTTTATTCTAGATCGTAACTTTTGAGTTTGTACTTGTCGGAACTAGTGTCGGAATAACTTCCGGAATCAAATTTATAAGTCCTAATACCAAGAAAACACCTATTGAACTTACCTAAGTTCATAACTTATCATAATTAAGAACTTTCAATTAACAAAAAGGTCCAACGAAGCAATAACGCAAAAACGAAAAATTTGATAAGGCTGAAAAATGCCCCGGTGCGCAGCACCTCACGCCAGAATTCAAAATATTTTCAGTTTTGGTCCTTGCCTCGTTTTTGTAACAATTCCACCAATCAAACTCGAGCCTTTACACTCATTACTGACTTGTTACCAGTCCCAACTCACCCTATTATCATTTTCATTATTTCCATTTTCTTAATTCACTTTTACAAAACAAAAACACACACATTTACACCTAGTTCATTTTCTCTCATCTCTCTCTCTCTAAAACCTCCATTGAAACCAGAGATTCCAGCCACTAAAAACACATAAATCACCCATACAAATCGTTCTAATCAACTAGAGAAGCAAGGGGTGTCGTTTTTATCAAAAAGGACTAGGGTTGTAAAGGTTTTTGGAGCTAAAATCCGACCAAAAACTCATCATCCGAGCTTTTCCTTCGGTAGATTTCTTTATTTTTACTATCTTTATACAAATATTCAATTGCATGTAAGATCTAACGGTTGAAAATGTATTTTTACACAAATCTATGACTTTTTATGGTCAAAAACGTTTTTAACCGAAATAACCTTTAGATCCACGGATTTGTAACCAAAAATGTTTTATAAACTGTTAAAAAGATGTTTTAATAAGTTTAAACCAGTTGCATGTCGAAATCTATGGGTAAAAAGACGTTTTTAGCAAAGAAATTACAAAACGGTGAAGAACAGCAAGGAGGTGCGCAGCACCCCCTGACAGGTGCCGCGCACCGGGCTGCTGTTCTTCCCAAAAATCGTCGTTTTGTCCGTTTAAAACTTATGTATACGTTCTGGACTTGTTCTAACATTATTACGGGACTGAGATAAACCAAACTAATAATAATGGTGACTTATATTGAACTATTTGGACTATTTTGAGCTATAATATACATGATATTGTGTTTTAGGTGATTTGTGAGCGGAAGTGATGGTACAGTTTTTGGGCATGAATTTTGGGCGCGGAAGCGCTGCCCAAATTTCCTCAGAAATTGTAAATCACTTCAGCAAGAAAAAGCACTTAAGATAATAATCAAAAACGTTAAATCGGACCTTTGGACAAAAACGTGACAATTACCTTTTCGGACTATTTTGACTATACTTAACCTTGACACTTAAAGTTAATGAAGCTTATCTATGTTATTATATAAGAACATAATAATATAACAACTAATTAAACTATCTTGGTATTAATAGGCTATCCGTGATTCCCGGCTCACATATTCCGACCGAGTTTTCAAGTTCTCGTTCTCTTCGCAATCCGTGAGTTACAACCCCTTGTTTTATATATTTTACATGAATTTGGGGGAAACATAAGATTAATTGCATTTTAAAAGCCTTATGAAACAAATTGCAATATATCGAACTTTGACTTTTGACTTATTAAACTTTGACTTTTGACTTATTAAACTTTGACTTTTGACTTATTAAAATTTGACTTTTGACTTATTAAACTTTGACTTTTGACTTATTAAACTTTGACTTTTGGAACGTACTTGGTTTTATTTGAACGACTAATTGAACTCTTATGCGTAAAATATTTTACTTTACTTAGACTAATTGGTTCGCTCTCTTTTGACTAAACTAATCATTGATGCTTGTATGCGTACCAACCCTTGATGGAACTATAACACGATCTTAAGTGATGGACGTACGACTCTCTCGCTTTTAAAAATGAAATTACTTAGTGCCCGACTACTTTAGACTTAGACTTTCACACTATTAACTACTTAGCCGTATAGTAATTATGGGTATCGATACTTAGGAAAGAACCGTTCCTTGCTTAGATGGCAGTCTAAGTACATATTACTAAGTACTGATTAACTTCCCGTTTGAGAGGCGGGGAGTTGGGGCCGACACGGTTGGATAATCGGATTAGTGTGAACACTTAAGTTATAGATGCCAAGAGGTTGATACAAGAAAATCTAATTAGTTGCTTACGCATAAACTTATAACTTTTAGCGATTGATATACGCTTCTATTGTTTGACTAAATTTGACTATATTTGGTCTTTACAAACTTAGGGCACCAGTCCGCCCATTACTTGGACTTTAAAGTATATAAACCTTAAGCGACTTTTCTCCGCTAATCTCCTTCTTGGAAACTTTTACTTTTATATACTTTACTTATATTTTTGTCGACTATTTAAACTGTAACTCACTCACTACTTTCGTAGTTGACACTTTATCTTATGTTTCAGGAAATTAGTGTAAGCATGATGTGCATGGCATGGACGGGTCGAGGCGGTCGTGTGAGAACCTCTTTGGGAAAAGACTTGGCCATTTGTTTTGGGAATTTTTAATGAAACTTTTTAATTGTGTAACAATGTACTAAATTATTGTGTCTTGGTCGTTCGAATGGATTTGTAAACACTTTTACTCTTAATTAATGACTTGATTACCGTTATGTTTTATATGGTCTGTGTAAAGATTTTCCAGCTCTTCACATTCCGTGTTTCCGCTTTAGCGGGGTGTGACATTACATCTTGTAATATTATACGATATGGGATTACCAAGTTATTCCGAGTGATTCCAGTGATTCCGAGCACCTTTCGAGCTTTTCCGAGCACGCTACGATCTTCGCAAACAGTGATTTACAAACCCCTACTCTTTTAAACGCTTTTAATACTTTTTGGGGTGAAATGAGAGTCTTAGGCTTAAACCCTACATTTAAGCTGATAAACGCTTTGATACTTGAATGCTAAACGAAAACTATTTGACACTCGAATACTTTTGTGAAACGCTTTGATACTCGAAAACTTTTGTGAAACGCTTTGATACTCGAAAACTATTGTGAAACGCTTTGATACTCGAATACTATAATGAAAACGATTTGAAACTCGAATGCTATTACGAAAACACTTATGTATTTTGAATGCTACTATGAAATGCTTCGATATTTTGAATACTAAAACGAATGACTATTTTGCCGGCATTGTTGAGGGTTTTGCCAACAATTCCAAGGATACGAAAGCTATATTTTCCAATGACTAAAAGAATCGATCGTCATGTTGCGGACTTTGTACAACATGGACGTGAGAAACCACTAAAATTCCCGACACTACCAAGGACATTAGTTGCTATTAATCCCTTTGGAAAGGACCGTTAGTAGATATGGATAGCGCTATTAGGGTAGATTGACCCTCACCACAACGACTTATAACGATGGTGCATAATACTAAATGGGTAGGCAATAGGCTTAGCAACGATCAATACATAGGATTGTCACATAGTCGCGCTATGTGGTCAATGCCTTCGAAAACGAATACTAAACTCTACGCATGGTTATGCGACTACTTTTTGAATACTATACTTTTCGCATGCTTATGTGACAACTACATGAATGCTATAATCGTTTACGCATTGCTATGCGTCGAAACTTGATTACTTATACTTTACGCATTGCTATGCGTCAACGCTTTGAATACTTAAACTTTCTAGCTTACTAACTACGTCTTCCGTAGTTAACACTTGACTCGTAATTTCAGGTTACGAGTAAGCTTGCGATGATGACTTTATGCTTTGGGCTGATGACTTCAAGAGTGGGAAGGGTTCGGGTGGTTTGGCTATGAACACCTATTTCGTATTCGGATATGTAAACGCTGTTTTAAACACTTGTAACTTTTAAAGTTACGTTTTATTTAATATAACTTGGTGGTTGATTATAAACTTGTATATCGAATGCTATTGCTCTTCACATCTTGTGTTTCCGCTTTAGCGGGGTGTTACACACATGTCAAACTAAGGCAAGGAAAAAAACCCAGGATCTGCGTATTTTCAAAAAAAAATCAGACAGATTCGCATAATAAGCAGTCCAGATTATGCGAACCTGTCGAATGGGACTTTTTGCCATTTTTAGACTTAATAAAAACTAAACCTAACAATTAACCCACTCTATAGCATTTGGTTTATACTAAATAGCATTTATAACTAACAAATTAACACTAATTTATTCAAACCTAACACCGTCACAATATTTCGGGTAATTAACACATAAAAATCTTTAAAAAAGTGTAAAACTTTACCTGATTATCATTTGCGTTAATTACTTGCCTCCAATTTCATCGATTTATGTGTTCGTGTTTTAGAAAAAATTGAGTATGCTATTTGATTTTAGGGATTTTTAACAAAAATAAGAAAAGTTTGACCCCTTTTATACCATTGATGACGTCATCGGTTAGCATATGCTAACTGATAACGTCATGTAGCATAATTTTTTATTTTTTATTTTATAAAAAAGGGATTCACATATGCTAACTTGTTCGCATATACGAACCCTATGACATTTTATAAAATTCTTTTAAAAATTTAACATTTTTTAAAATAGCCCCCTTTAACAATTTGGTAATTTTCCTTTTTTCTTTCTCAACTTTTCCTCATTATCTTGCATTATTTTTATGGCTTTATAGAACGTGTTGGTGTCAATTGTATGTTATCTTTACATCTTATTGATCTTCACCAATTTTGTTGTCTTATTAATGTACTATGGACATTTGATTAGTTAATTAAAACAGCTTTTTCTTGTCAAAAGTTTGATGAGTTTTGTTATCGAGTTAAAACTCATTTAGAAGAAAAAGGTAGACATGTCATACACATTTTATTTCTTTTTGGATAGAAAGGTATGAAGAAAAAACATATTAACTTTAAAGTTATGTCAAATATAAGAAAGTGTCAAAACAAGTCGACCAATAATACCCAAACCTTTAGTTACAAAATCCAATTCAATTAGGCACAATACATTTCTAGCCAATCATTATATATGTTTCTCAAAATATCCTTACAAAATTGTCACAATCAACCATTTAATCTATTCAATTGAGTTCTTCTTCATTAATTCTTGGAACTAACGAAAGAAAACAAGGTTAACTTAATTCATATCATCTAGATGCGACGAGAAATCAAATATTGGAGGACATAGTTTGAAAACAAATCTTTTTTTTTCTTCTTATTTCTTTTAAACGTTCAACCAACTTATAAACTAATAATATCACTACGATTGGGATTAAATCCTTGATCTACATGTCACTTAATACAATTGATACTATCAGACTATAAGTATGTCAATAATTAATATTAAAATATTAAATCAAGGGGTTTTGAGATCTTTGTAGTATTTAATTTCATACTTGATTTGTTTTTGTCCATTGCTTTCTTTTTCGAGTTATGGTATTGATTGAAATTTTTGTGGTTAAGTGGTGCCAAGTGTTGGGACATTTACAAATGATTGAATGGGGAAGCATTATTTAGAAAATGGTACTAGGAAAAGTGTATATTAAAGTAAATGTACAAGAAAATTAACATTGGCTACAACTATATTCCTTATCCTTAGATTATAATATAAATCGAGTGGGTGGGTTGTTATCTTCTATTAACAATTTTTAATTCAATTATAAAGACACAAATATTATGATGATATCTAGTTTAGTGCATTACGTCTACCATTGATAGTTTGATGACACAACAATTTGACTACTTATTCAACAATTTGGCTTTTTCTTAAACCTAAATCTAAACCTGAAAATATTCAATTTATTTAACCAAATGACAATTTTTAATCACAAACACAAGTAAAATTTGAATCCTAGTAGTAGCCTTGTAGATTCGAAACCAAACAGAATATATATTGAATTGAATTAAAGGAATAAGCGGACAATAGTTTAAGAAAACATTGAGAAATGCATTTTTGACATGTAGTTGATGAACTCGACATGAAGAGTGGGTTAGCAAGACGAGTACAATGCAAATGACGTCACAATTTAACAAGCGGGTTAAAAGTTTCAAAAACAATTTCTTTTGAGCTAAATAATAATAATAAATCAAACATGTATCAGACAATAGTGTCGAATAGCCCAAGTCGGGCTTTCGCTTAACATACACTATCGTCTAACATCCTAAAGTGTTTTTATTTAGGTTTAAAATATCGATTTTCTCTGTGTAGTGGTTGCATTACTATTTAATGATAATATTTTTGAATGGCAACAACATACCCCAGAGAGATGGTGATTGAGGATAAGAAAGATATTTGAATGGAGGCAACTTTAGGCGAAATGCATATCCTTGCTTTCCATCTATAAACATAAACAATAACAAATTATTATATAAGATAGAGTTTTAATATAGTTATTCAATTGTTGATAAAATACATTTTAACTTTTACTTGACTGTCAGCTTAATACAAAATTACAAAGTAAATCAATTGATAGACATGCCAAAACAAAAAACCTATTGCATACTTCTAAGCAGGGCCGTTTTGAGGTTAGACGAGATGGATGAGTGTCTAATGCCTCTAAACTTTTATGGGACTCAAATTGTTACTATGTTTATATATAACATGAACCACAAATAGATTAAACAACAATTTCAATTAAACACGTAATTCTTTAAACCTTTGAGCACAAAGACATTAGATTGTTTACAGGAAATATAATATTAACCGATTAAACCCGTTATACTCTCTAGATAAACATCTCTTTTAGGAACTCATTTTTCTAAATAGAAATGTTTCCCCTCGATGTCTCTAAACAACCTTCAATTTTTAGGGCCTCATTTTATATATAGATATTTTGTTCAGGACCTATGAAAACGAAAGACGATCCTACTTATAGCTTATTAATATTCATGATTTAATAGTAACATGATAAGAATCAAATTGTCAGATAAATTGATAAAACGAAAAGAAGAAAAATAAATGATCCCACGATTCGAGATGTAGACTCTCAAAAAGTCTAAGACTCCAAATTTATCGATATATTATTCCATAACCCAGACCTATAAGTATTAATAACCTAACTTATTTTCCAAGACTCTAGCCGACAAGTCATTACAATAAAGGAAACGACTAACAAAAGGAAACTATGCTTGAATAATAAACGACACTTAACCCCCTAAAAATTGCAAATAACATGTCGATCCCCTTCTAGAACACGTTCTTATTACTCCCCCCAAAAAACACACCTTGTCCTCAAGGTGTGGTTGTGAAGCTACATCTCAATCATCCTCACTCGAGGATCCCATGGTTTGACATGTTGATCCACCTCTTCCACCTCTTCATTACCATCAACCAACAATACTTGCCAAGTGCGATTAGCACACCGGTGGCCCCGTGTGAATCTTTCATCACATCGAAAACATAATCCTTTAGCTTTCTTCTCTTGAATTTCCGAATCAGTTAACCATTTAAATTCCCCCCCCCCCCCCCCCCCTTCCCCCCCGTAACGATTGTTTAGGGCCCATGTGGTTGAGCCCGATAGTATGTCATTCCATTGTTCTCCCGAGTAACCTCCTCAACAATGTTGTTTTCTTCAATAGTTGGAGCAAACTTCATGGCTTGGTTCAACCCCGTGGGCTGTAATATCCGTAAAGATGAACTAATCTCTGGTTTGAGACCTTTAACGAACATAGCCTCCAATGCACTTTCGGGAACCCCAACCAATTGACATGCTATTTTTTCGAACAAAGCGACATAGTCTTGTGGCGATTCCCTCTTGACATATAGCCAAGAACTGTTCGTATAAATACCCCCCTTGCGATTGTTGAAACCGTGTCAACAAGCATCTTTTAAACCCACCCCATGAATTAAATGACGTACGACTATCACACCAACGGTACCATGACAACACCTCCCCCTCATACAAAGTACAACTTCTCGCAATTTTTCTCGCGGGGGAATGCCTTGAACTTCAAAGTAACGTTCAACTCGGTAGATCCACCCGTAGGCATCTTCGCCATCAATAAGCGGCATCTTTAACTTCCTCGTCCGATAGTCATACCCCCGATTCACAATCCTTTCTCCTTTCCTAGCAAAACCCGTCCCTTCTGTTTGAGGTTTATAACCGTCATCATTAATTTCACCATTAAACCTCATTGAATCTTCAATATGCAAATACTCGACTTCCTTTTTCTCTCCTCCTGTATCGGTATCTTTAGCTTCAGCATGATAAGGTGGCATCAGAAACCCCAAATCATCATAACGTGGCATGTATTTGGTAGTCGTTTTTACAGGTCTCTTCGATGGTTCAAAGGGTTACTGTTTCTTAGGAGATTTCGGCTCTTTACGACCCGATATGGCAGCAATCATCTTCACGAGCTCTTCATGTTTTCGGTCTCATTCAGATTTCAATTCAGCCTTCAAAGCCCCGATTGTTGTAGTTCTGTTTTCCAGTGCTTTAAATCATTCCTCAACGGCTGTTCGGTATTGTCCAAACTCGACATCTAATTTTGCAACCTTCTTCGCCATGGTAGATCAAGATCGAAGAAAGATATTTTCTTTTTTAAATGAACAATGATTACTGGGAAAAAGATCTGGAACCGACTGCTCTGATACCAATTGATACGAACATATCCCATACTAGGCCCGTATCTATAACCTATGTGTAGAACTCACTCTAAAAAGCTAGCTTTACGGAGGATGGGACACCTAGTCTTATAAACCACCAACTAGTCACATACTTGGCCGATGTGGGATCGTAACAATACCCCACCCTTTGAAGAGCCAACATCCTCGTTGGTCACAGTTGGCCCCCTTTTGGTCCAAGTCACCACTCCGAGTGTTGGAACCCCGAAAGGTAGGTTACTCTGATATCAATTGATAAAAATCAAATTGGAAGATAAACTGATAAAACGAAAAAAATAATAATGTTCCTACGATTCGAGATGTATTCTCTCCCAAAAGTCTAAGACTCCAAATTAATCGATATATTATTCCATGACCCTAAACGACCTATAAATACTAATAACCTAACTTATTTTCCAAGACTCTTGGCCAAAAAGTCATTACAATAAAGGAAACGAGTAACAAAGGAAACTATGACTTATATAATAAACGACACTTAACACCCCCCCCCCCCCCCCCCCCCCCCTAATAATGGCAAATAACATCTCGACCCCCTTCTAGAAAACGTTCTTATCATAACATTATGAGTTTCATACTTTTAGAAACAAACATTTTATAACAATTTATAACTCATAGCATTATATTTGTAAAATATTGATATCTATAAATAAAGTATTAGTGAATTTATTTAAACCGGTTTAATTGTCCATCGGATTTACGGGCCTTAGAGTTTGGGTGAACCCTTGTCTTTTATCTTCTCGTGTTTTATGTTCTGGTCTTTTGTGTTTTGAAATCAAACAATTCAATAATCGATAATTTCACAAACCTTTATAATGTCAGAGTAAAACACTAACACTTTTCACTCCTCTAAATTTCGCTAGACACTTTTCTCCCTTCTAAAATTCGATCCTTTCCCTTTTTCCTCACTTTTTTTTTCTATCTCATTTTACAATCAGTCAAGATCCCAATGGTTTTTCAGCCCACTAGTAGTCGTCCTTTCAGAAACATTCTATTGTTTCGCTCTTGCCATATGAAATAAACCGTAGCTGCAAAACCAATACGACCAACTAGCTCTCAAGTATTACCTTTCTTAGTCCGATTCTTTAAATAGCCAATAACATCCGACCAGTTAGATATATCAAGAGGGATCCTCGAAACTTCACAAACCAATCGCCAAACATGTTTTGCATAATAACATTCAAAAAATAAATGATCATGTGAATCCGGCTGCAAATTGCAAAACACACAATTAACAGTTTTGATTTTTTCAGAATTCTCCCAGTCTTTGATACGATCCCGAGTCTTCAATTTTTGAAGAACAAGTAACCAAACAATGAACGAATGACGCGGGATTCCCTTGGAAAACCAAACAACTTCCTTCCAATCCACGATATCAGCACGCTCACGAACAGCATCCACGCACTCGCAGCGGAAAACATCACCTCAGAACTATCCTGAGCAACCCAACCAATCGAATCCCTACACTCATGCAAAACTGACACTGGAACCCGATTTAACACCGACTATTTTTGTATCCAAAACCTCGACTAAGACCAACTATCTCCATTTAGACTTCCACTTTAAACTTTCTTTACAACTCTGTTGACAGCTTATTTAGACTATGATTGGGTGGGTGCCCCACGTTACGTAAATTGTTTTTCTATATTTTTTGGCTTTCCAACACATAAGATATGTTATGTGCAACCAACTAGATGGATCTGAAAAGCCATATTGTGTAATTTTTATTGATAGAAGTATTATTGTTTTTAATTTGTTGGGGATTGGTATTGAATCACTAACAATTTAATAAACCACAGTGCTTCTATCAACAATCAACTTTTTTATGTAAAATTTCATATTATATAGAGATCATGGCAACAAAGATGGTTAGAATTTGCATAAACTAAAGCTCAACTTTATGTTTGCGATTCTAAGATTTTATTTAAAATTATTTTAGTATTTGTTATGGAAGAATCTAACTACGAAAGTGTTTTGATGCCGATATTTTCCTTGCAAGTTGTCGTTTTCGATGAATATTATTTATTATTGAATATTTGTATCTATAGAATGTTGTAAAGCTTTTGAGACATTATTTTGGCTTTCAGATTTATAATTGTCTGAAAAGTTAATTCATTCGTATTTTAAGATAGATATAGGAAAAAGCAAAAAAAACAAAAACCGATAAATCGAATCATAATTCAAAAATCCCAGAAAAAGTGACCCACTTAAAAAACTGATGTAGCGTATTGGGTATTTGGAAAAACGAAAAAAAAAAAGAAAAAACATCAAAATAAATTAATAAATAATACAAAATTAGTAGTTTTATAATATTATATGCATATACATAATTTTCTTAGATGTATAAGTTTGTTTGATATTTCGATATAAGAAAACCAAAATATAAATATATAGGTTTTTCAAGAAAATTGTTTTCATAGTATTCTTCGATCAATGACAGAGCTTGAACGCTTTTTTATGGGGGCGAAACCGATTTTTTCATATAATTTACACTAATATTTCAAAACTTATATCGATATTTCAAAAAATTTACACTAACGTTATAAAAATTTGGACGGGTCAGAGCCCCTTGCCCCTTAGAAGCTCCGCCCCAGATCCTTAGAAGCTCCGCCCCATATCCTCATCGACTCTCACTTGTCATAAACTAAGTTGTCGCTGTCAAAAACATTATGTTTAATAAAACTATACTATAGTCTTTTTATACTATATATTGATTTAAGTTTCATATAATATTATTAGATTTAGTTAGGTAAATATATTATTTTGAAGTTTTAAAATAAGTGTATAGTCCAAATTTATTTTTTATTTAAATATTTGTATAAATTACATGTGAATTAATGTACTTTAAGATATATATCTTGTGAAAGATAAGATTATTTGGCAAATTAGTGACAATTAATGAAGAACTAGCTTATGACTTGTGTTTTACATAGAATTTTTGGCTTAGCTCATAGAAACATAAAAACAAATTTAGATTATTTTGAGCTTATGATTTCAGATAAAACATGGATGAAGATGACAAATAAAATTGAGAAGAAGAAGGTAAGCAAAGAATATAAGTTAATTTGAATAGCAAGAACAAGTTAATTTAAATTTCAAATTCTCGAAAAAAGAGAACATGAGTGAGAAGTTTGAGGATTTCACGATTTATTAGAAGTATTCAATACTCTTCTTTTTCCAATGCAGTATGTATTCTCAAAAAGAAAAATATGAGATTAAATATAAATCGAAATTATATACCTATGAAATTGATTTATGACATCAGCGATATGAAATGGAATCCTATGTGGACAACCTTAGAAGTCGCCGCCACGTCAATCTTATGACGTAAGCGAAGACTCCCCTTTATTAGATAGAAAAGATATTAAAAGTAGTTTAGATATTCCTCTACCTAATTTTTAACATTAAAATTTTTGACTCAAATACTTTATAGCAAGTACATATATAGATATATGATGTAAAAGATATATTAGTAGTGACAATTAATGAAGAATATCAAGGATAGTTTAGACTTTTCCTTATTTTACTTTTTAGTATTAAGACTTTTGACTTAAATATTTTATAACATATATTAACTAAAAGGGAGCTTAGAGCATCTTTTATGATAAACCTTTTAATAGGTTTTAAACGTTGAAATGTCATACCATATAAACAACTTATAAACTTTTTTATGTTATGAAGCTATCTTCACTATCAATAAACTTTAAAAACGTTTATAAATTGAATATGCATTAAATTATAAAAAGGTTTATAAACTTGAACATTTCGCATGCCATATAATCATAAACATCATCCTTATTATAGATTGTTTAAAAATAAACCTCTTCAAGAATTATAAAGTTTTTCCTAAACCTATCATTAGAGATGCACTTAAAGTTCAATCTTATTTTTTATTTTATGAGTTTAAGCATTTAGCTTTATTAACACACATATGTCTATCTTGATCTTACTAAAACTCCTTACCCTTACTAAAACACATATGATATAGCTTGAGAACTATATTTCATATCACAACCTCTTCAATTTGTTAATTATTTTATATAAAATCAAAGACACCATAAAGTCATGAATATGAATGGAAAAATTGTAAAACCTGCTAATTGAAGTAAACCCATAATAATGGTTCGATTATATTTTGAAAATATATAACCAGTAATACAAGTTAATTAAGTAGTACTAGTACGTTGATAATTGTTGACGTAAAATTTCACGGCGGGTCCGCAACACTCGACTCAAGTGCCCGAAACTGCTGCCCAACCTGCTGTATCTATGAACATGTGTGTTAAGAATCAAGAAACGCGTTAACTTATTGAGGGAAGGGTCTTGATGAGGTTAGTAAGGATTACATCGCCTGTCAAGATTGTACCGTCTGTATGCCATCGCCTGACAGGCTGTCATCACCTGTCAATCGCCCGACAGGCGATGACAGCCTGTCAGGCGACTGACAGGGACATATGTCATCACTTGCCAAGTACCGCCTGTCAGGTTGTCTTAGGTTGTCTGTCATCGCCTGTCAGGCTGTCATCGCCTGTCATGGTCGACATATGTCGTCACTTGCCAAGTACCGCCTGTCAGGTTGTCTTAGGTTGTCAACGCTTGTCGTACCATATTTGAAGGTGCTTGCCCTTGTCTTGGACCACAGTCATAATGACGCTTGACAACCACTTTACTACTGTCGTAATGGTGAGACGTCGCATCTTAACAATAATAAAGATAGAAGACGATTCATATACCACTGATTGATTATTAAGGCAGTTTAAGTATTCATGATCGTCATTAATCGATGGACGTTCCCTATACTTAAACTGGTCGTTTAAATACATAGTCCAAACCATTGTCGACACAATCTGATCTCATCTCAACACACACAGACTAAACCTTAAACGCAGAGCTCATACACTCTTGCCTTCATCCTCAACCTTGATCACCCTAGGTTCGTCAAGAACTTGTTGGGTTTGCACTGTGATCATCACAGGAGATCTAAGGTTGACATCACCTAAACCCTAATCTTTGTGTTTGACAATCTTTGATCGAACAGGTCTCCCAGTTAAGCTCGGGCGCGAGAATCGGTAATGGTTTGGAAATAGAATTGAATGAGATAATGATGAGTAAATAATGAGATAGTTAATAGGGTTGTATAACAAAATGAGTTGAATGTTGTATGGAGGGAATGTTTCAGGTGGATTCAATGTGTTATTATTATGTCAACTAGGCGTATTCTCGCGCGTTGCGCGGTGACAATTTCTAAATTACTACATCACAACCGTAGAGTCAATCTCAACTTAGCTCGAATATAATATTACTAACTTCAATAGTAGAACGGGATGTTTGACTTCAACATATTATTACTAACTTCCTGCAGCTCAGGCCCTGTTCTTTGAAGGGGCATAAATTTCCACGACGTCACCACCTTTGGAAACCGACCCAACACTTTCAACAGGACTAACCGAGTTTGGAGGAGCATCCTCACCAGTGTCCACCAGAAACAGTGGATCCACGTGATAGAAATTCGCAAGCTGTTTGAGCTACGATGGGGGCAACAGAAAAGGATACAAAGTAAGGGAAACACATTTCTAGACATATTTAAAATATGAGTAGCCAATAAGGACACATATCTTCTTCCTGCGCAGAAAACGAATGCAATAATTCGGGGACATGTGGATTTCGTACATACCAACAACCCTGTAATGGTGGAAGTCTAGGTCCCGAGTGAAGTAATTTGGGAGTCTAACCTTAAATTCAAGAGTCCGACCACAAAAACTGAATAATTCTGGAGGGAAACCATCATTGCCAATGCCCAATCGATTCACCAGTTTGTTGGCACAACTATCAAACACCTTCTCCGCACGGAACTGAAAATGGTAAATATTGTATCATTTGTCTCATCAACTACATGCACATGGACCCTATACCTGCAATGTTCGAGCAGTGGTTGTCAAACACAAGGAATACGGTTGATGTGAAGTCAACCATGGATCTCCTGTGAGGATCACAGTGCAAACCCAGCAAGTTCTTGACGAACCTAGGGTTATCAAGGTTGAGGGTGGAAGCAAGAGTATATGAACTCTGTTTAAGCTTTTGTGTGTGTGTGTTGAAGTGAGATAAGATGATGTCGACAATGATTTAAACTATGTATTTATATGGCCAGTTTCAAGTATAGGGAACGTCCATCAATTAATGACGATCATGAATACTTAAACTGCCTTAATAATCAATCAGTGGTATACGAATCGTCTTCTATCTTTATTATTGTTAAGATGCGACGTCTCACTATTACGACAATAGTAAAGTGGTTGTCAAGCGTCATTATGACTGTGGTCCGAGACAAAGGCAAGCACCTTCAAATATGGTACGACAAGCGTTGACAACCTAAGACAACCTGACAGGCGGTACTTGGCAAGTGATGACATATGTCGACCACCTGACAGGCGATGACAGCCTGACAGGCGATGACAGCCTGTCAGGCGACTGACAGGTGATGACAGCCTGTTAGGCGATGGCATACAGGCGGTACAATCTTGACAGGCGATCATATCTTGCTCAATGGGATTGCTTGTAGCAGCGGACTTTAACAGGGATTACATGACTGTGGTCCGAGACAAGGGCAAGCACCTTCAAATATGGTACTACAAGCGTTGACAACCTAAGACAACCTGACAGGCGGTACTTGGCAAGTGATGACATATGTCGACCACCTGACAGGCGATGAAAGCCTGTCAGGCGACTAAAAGGTGATGACAGCCTGTCAAGCGATGGCATACAGGCGGTACAATCTTGACAGGCGATCATATCTTGCTCAATGGGCTTGCTTGTAGCAGCGGACTTTAACAGGGATTACCTATATATACATAGGTAATCCTTACTAACCTCATCATGTTCGAGCAGTGGTTGTCAAACACAAGGAATATGGTTGATGTGAAGTCAACCTTGGATCTCCTGTGAGGATCACAGTGCAAACCCAGCAAGTTCTTGACGAACCTAGGGTGATCAAGGTTGAGGGTGGAAGCAAGAGTATATGAACTCTGTTTAAGCTTTTGTGTGTGTGTGTTGAAGTGAGATAAGATGATGTCGACAATGATTTAAACTATGTATTTATATGGCCAGTTTCAAGTATAGGGAACGTCCATCAATTAATGACGATCATGAATACTTAAACTGCCTTAATAATCAATCAGTGGTATACGAATCGTCTTCTATCTTTATTATTGTTAAGATGCGACGTCTCACTATTACGACAGTAGTAAAGTGGTTGTCAAGCGTCATTATGACTGTGGTCCGAGACAAGGGCAAGCACCTTCAAATATGGTACGACAAGCGTTGACAACCTAAGACAACCTGAAAGGCGGTACTTGGCAAGTGATGACATATGTCGACCACCTGACAGGCGATGACAGCCTGACAGGCGATGACAGCCTGTCAGGCGACTGACAGGTGATGACAGCCTGTCAGGCGATGGCATACAGGCGGTACAATCTTGACATGCGATCATATCTTGCTCAATGGGCTTGCTTGTAGGAGCGGACTTTAACAGGGATTACATGACTGTGGTCCGAGACAAGGGCAAGCACCTTCAAATATGGTACGACAAGCGTTGACAACCTAAGACAACCTGACAGACGGTACTTGGCAAGTGATGACATATGTCGACCACCTGACAGGCGATGACAGCCTGTCAGGCGACTGACTGGTGATGACAGCCTGTCAGGCGATGGCATACAGGCGGTACAATCTTGACAGGCGATCATATCTTGCTATATGGGCTTGCTTGTAGCAGCGGACTTTAACAGGGATTACCTATATATACATAGGTAATCCTTACTAACCTCATCATGTTCGAGCAGTGGTTGTCAAACACAAGGAATACGGTTGATGTGAAGTCAACCTTGGATCTCCTGTGAGGATCACAGTGCAAACCCAGCAAGTTCTTGACGAACCTAGGGTGATCAAGGTTGAGGGTGGAAGCAAGAGTATATGAACTCTGTTTAAGCTTTTGTGTGTGTGTGTTGAAGTGAGATAAGATGATGTCGACAATGATTTAAACTATGTATTTGTATGGCCAGTTTCAAGTATAGGGAACGTCCATCAATTAATGACGATCATGAATACTTAAACTGCCTTAATAATCAATCAGTGGTATACGAATCGTCTTCTATCTTTATTATTGTTAAGATGCGACGTCTCACTATTACGACAGTAGTAAAGTGGTTGTCAAGCGTCATTATGACTGTGGTCCGAGACAAAGGCAAGCACCTTCAAATATGGTACGACAAGCGTTGACAACCAAAGACAACCTGACAGGCGGTACTTGGAAAGTGATGACATATGTCGACCACCTGACAGGCGATGACAGCCTGTCAGGCGACTGACAGGTGATGACAGCCTGTTAGGCGATGGCATACAGGCGGTACAATCTTGACAGGCGATCATATCTTGCTCAATGGGCTTGCTTGTAGCAGCGGACTTTAACAGGGATTACATGATTGTGGTCCGAGACAAGGGCAAGCACCTTCAAATATGGTACGACAAGCGTTGACAACCTAAGACAACCTGACAGGCGGTACTTGGCAAGTGATGATATATGTCGACCACCTGACAGGCGATGACAGCCTGTCAGGCGACTGACAGGTGATGACAGCCTGTCAGGCGATGGCATACAGGCGGTACAATCTTGACAGGCGATCATATCTTGCTCAATGGGCTTGCTTGTAGCAGCGGACTTTAACAGGGATTACCTATATATACATAGGTAATCCTTACTAACCTCATCATGTTCGAGCAGTGGTTGTCAAACACAAGGAATACGGTTGATGTGAAGTCAACCTTGGATCTCCTGTGAGGATCACAGTGCAAACCCAACAAGTTCTTGACGAACCTAGGGTGATCAAGGTTGAGGGTGGAAGCAAGAGTATATGAACTCTGTTTAAGCTTTTGTGTGTGTGTTGAAGTGAGATAAGATGATGTCGACAATGATTTAAACTATGTATTTGTATGGCCAGTTTCAAGTATAGGGAACGTCCATCAATTAATGACGATCATGAATACTTAAACTGCCTTAATAATCAATCAGTTGTATACGAATCGTCTTCTATCTTTATTATTGTTAAGATGCGACGTCTCACTATTACGACAGTAGTAAAGTGGTTGTCAAGCGTCATTATGACTGTGGTCCGAGACAAAGGCAAGCACCTTCAAATATGGTACGACAAGCGTTGACAACCAAAGACAACCTGACAGGCGGTACTTGGAAAGTGATGACATATGTCGACCACCTGACAGGCGATGACAGCCTGTCAAGCGACTGACAGGTGATGACAGCCTGTTAGGCGATGGCATACAGGCGGTACAATCTTGACAGGCGATCATATCTTGCTCAATGGGCTTGCTTGTAGCAGCGGACTTTAACAGGGATTACATGACTGTGGTCCGAGACAAGGGCAAGCACCTTCAAATATGGTACGACAAGCGTTGACAACCTAAGACAACCCGACAGGCGGTACTTGGCAAGTGATGACATATGTCGACCACCTGACAGGCGATGACAGCCTGTCAGGCGACTGACAGGTGATGACAGCCTGTCAGGCGATGGCATACAGGCGGTACAATCTTGACAGGCGATCATATCTTGCTCAATGGGCTTGCTTGTAGCAGCGGACTTTAACAGGGATTACCTATATATACATAGGTAATCCTTAATAACCTCATCATGTTCGAGCAGTGGTTGTCAAACACAAGGAATACGGTTAATGTGAAGTCAACCTTGGATCTCCTGTGAGGATCACAGTGCAAACCCAGCAAGTTCTTGACGAACCTAGGGTGATCAAGTTTGAAGATGAAAGCAAGAGTATATGAACTCTGTTTAAGCTTTTGTGTGTGTGTGTTGAAGTGAGATAAGATGATGTCGACAATGATTTATACTATGTATTTATATGGCCAGTTTCAAGTATAGGGAACGTCCATCAATTAATGACGATCATGAATACTTAAACTGCCTTAATAATCAATCAGTGGTATACAAATCGTCTTCTATCTTTATTATTGTTAAGATGCGACGTCTCACTATTACGACAGTAGTAAAGTGGTTGTCAAGCGTCATTATGACTGTGGTCCGAGACAAGGGCAAGCACCTTCAAATATGGTACGACAAGCATTGACAACCTAAGACAACCTGACAGGCGGTACTTGGCAAGTGATGACATATGTCGACCACCTGACAGGCGATGACAGCCTGACAGGCGATGACAGCCTGTCAGGCGATGGCATACAGGCGGTACAATCTTGACAGGCGATCATATCTTGCTCATTGGGCTTGCTTGTAGCAGCGGACTTTAACAGAGATTACATGACTGTGGTCCGAGACAAGGGCAAGCACCTTCAAATATGGTACGACAAGCGTTGACAACCTAAGACAACCTGACAGGCGGTACTTGGAAAGTGAAGACATATGTCGACCACTGACAGCGATGACAGCCTGTCAGGCGATTACAGCCTGTCAGGCGACTGACAGGTGATTACAGCCTGTCAGGCGATGACAGCCTGTCAGGTCGGCTGACAGGTGATGACAGCCTGTCAGGCGACTGACAGGTGATGACAGCCTGTTAGGCGACTGACTGGTGATGACAGCCCGTCAGGCGATGGCATACAGGCGGTATAATCTTGACAGGCTTGCTCAATGGGCTTGCTTTTAGCAGCAGGCTTTAAGCAATAAAAGCCCATGTTAGTATTTAGGTTTTAGGGATTACCTATATATATGCATAGGGTAATCCCTACTAACCTCATCATGCCCCCGAGTTAGGATTTGTCAAAACAACGGTTTTCAAGTCGTAACTACTCCTTATTCGCGTAAGTCTGCGTTTTTTTTTTTTTTTTTTTTTTTTTTTTTTTTTTTTTTTACAGAGTAACGAGCTGGGTACCAGGGCATTAGCCTGGTACCGGCGGTATAATCAACATCGAGTACCGGGGTTCGTGTAAGAGTGTCGGGTAGGGATCGAGCAGACGCAAGCCCGAGTACCGGCGGTGCCAATGTTCGAGCAGTGGTTGTCAAACACAAGGAATAGGTGATGTCAACCTTGGATTTCCTGTGATGAGCACAGTGCAAACCCAACAAGTTCTTGACGAACCTAGGGTGATCAAGGTTGAAGATGAAAGCAAGAGTATATGAACTCTGTTTAAGCTTTTGAGTGTGTGTGTTGAAGTGAGATAAGATGATGTCGACAATGATTTAAACTATGTATTTATATGGCCAGTTTCAAGTATAGGGAACGTCCATCAATTAATGATGATCATGAATACTTAAACTGCCTTAATAATCAATCAGTGGTATACGAATCGTCTTCTATCTTTATTATTGTTAAGATGCGACGTCTCAATATTACGGCAGTAGTAAAGTGGTTGTCAAGCGTCATTATGACTGTGGTCCGAGACAAGGGCAAGCACCTTCAAATATGGTACGACAAGCGTTGACAACCTAAGACAACCTGACAGGCGGTACTTGGCAAGTGATGACATATGTCGACCACCTGACAGGCGATGACAGCCTGACAGGCGATGACAGCCTGTCAGGCGACTGACAGGTGATGACAGCCTGTCAGGCGATGGCATACAGGCGGTACAATCTTGACAGGCGATCATATCTTGCTCAATGGGCTTGCTTGTAGCAGCGGACTTTAACAGGGATTACATGACTGTGGTCCGAGACAAGGGCAAGCACCTTCAAATATGGTACGACAAGCGTTGACAACCTAAGACAACCTGACAGGCGGTACTTGGCAAGTGATGACATATGTCGACCACCTGACAGGCGATGACAGCATGTCAGGCGACTGACAGGTGATGACAGCCTGTCAGGCGATGGCATACAGGCGGTACAATCTTGACAGGCGATCATATCTTGCTCAATGGGCTTGCTTGTAGCAGCGGACTTTAACAGGGATTACCTATATATACATAGGTAATCCCTACTAACCTCATCATGCAACAACGAAAACAAACATTTCAAAAGGCATGAATTGGGTAGGTTAATACCATAGTCCCTACAGAAAACAACTCAAAACAACAACCTTATCATAGGGTACTTGCAAAAGTCCTTGCAAAGATCACAAAAAAAACAAACCATCCTTTACAACTAAGTCTTTGATGCACTCTCCACAACTCTTGTAGCACCAACCCAATTGAGAATATAGACGATCAACAGTTGCCAAAACAGTGAAAACATGGTCTTGTAGGCCATCGGTCAACGGCATGCCAACCAACTTGCTAATACTAATTTACATAGCTGCCAACGCCTGGATAATTTTGCAAAAGGAATACAAAGCCGTTATTTATAGGTCACGGGGCAACTAAAGAGTTAGGAGTTTAACATGGGACAACTAAAGAGTTAGGACATAGTAAAACTCTTCATTATGGTAATTAAAACATATATTAAAAGATGGGGCAACTAAAGAGTTAGGAGTTTAACATGGGGCAACTAAAGAGTTAGGACATAGTAAAACTCTCCATTATGGTAATTAAAACATATATTAAAAGATGGGGCAACTAAAGAGTTAGGAGTTTAACATTGGGCAACTAAAGAGTTAGGACATAGTAAAACTCTCCATTATGGTAATTAAAACATATATTAAAAGATGGGGCAACTAAAGAGTTAGGAGTTTAACATGAGGCAACTAAAGAGTTAGGACATAGTAAAACTCTCCATTATGGTAATTAAAACATATATGAAAAGATGAGGCAACTAAAGAGTTAGGAGTTTAACATGGGGCAACTAAAGAGTTAGGACATAGTAAAACTCTCCATTATGGTAATTAAAACATAGGAAACTAAAGAGTTAGGAGTTTCAAATGCACATCATTCCACTATTTGGGATAACTCACACCTTAGATGTTCGGTTCCCTTAGATTATAAGTAATAGTAGATATGTATTTATAGCCTGGAGGATTGCCGTTTTCTATTACGTCGCTAAACAGTCTCTTCCTTTACCCCGGGGTTAAAAGGATGTGACATGTCAGCTCTGTGATTTGAAGCGTCCGTCTTCAGCATTTCTCTGTTGTGTTCAATGAGTAGTCACTATTAGGTTTGGTCATGTCGGACTTGGTTTTAAATGTATTTAGACGGGAGAGTTACCTTGATTTAATGTTGGATGTAGACTTGTCTAGGTATTAAATACATATGTTTTGGTGCAGCGAATTTGGTGATCTTGGTCAGCCTTTTATACCATGGTCTTCCGGAAGTTTTTCGGAAGTAGTTTTCCCAGGAAGGTACTTTTCCCTTTGTTGTCTGGACACGGAGGGATGTGTCGTGGCCTTGATCATTAAACATGTAATAGATCATTAAACATGTAATTGTGAAAGGAAAATGTCACAAAACGTAGCATAGTTTCATTGGATTATTAATTTAGCCACTGCTTATTTTAATTGGACCCTGACCTCGTGTTTTGTGATGAGATAAAAAGAATTTAATCCACAATTAGATGTAGGAAGCGAAAGGAAAATGAACATGTAGACTTTATGCAATTGTTTGTGTAAAACAAGACATAAATAAAGACGTGTCTATTTTTTTAATAATGTAATCTAAAAAAGAAGAGGTTAATAACCTAATTAAAAAATAAAAGCTAAAATTCAAAATCAATATATAATTTCAAAAATATAGCTATTTTATTTAATATGACTTAATCCAAAAAAGAAAATAACCAAAAAGTTTGAAAAAAAGAAAAGGAAACCTAAAAATAAAGGCCTAAACGAAAAATTAACACTAATCGAAATAAAAAGGTTGTAAATTTATATAAAAGCGTAATTCCAACCTTTTCTGAAAAAAGTTAAAAATTTAAAAGCTACTAATTGCATATAGGTAGATAGTCACCTACACTATTCATCGGATCATCAAAGAATATATTTTAATGAATGTACTTTATTACCTCTCTATAATATAATATGTAAATAATTAATTAAAAGACATAATTTTTCAAAACTAATACACATAATCTTGGTCATTTATTCTATCTTAATTTAATGACTAAAATTAAAATAAAGACTCATTTTTTTATATTTTTTGAAATTAATTTATCTCACAAACCGTTAATCGTTAGACGAAACAAATTACACTTGTTGCGACCGTCTCGTTTTTATCTTCAATTAGAGCAGTGGTGTTATATACTTTCGAAATCTTTTTTTTTATGGATATTGAAATTGTAATGATAATATCACATTACTCACTTAACGACCAAAATAAACGAACGTTGGGAGGAGGGACCAACCACGTAATCAAACATGCGTGGAAGAAACTGGACCCGGAGGATTTGGAATCCAAGAACTGAACCCGTTAAATTGAGACAAGCTTAAAAACCATTTATATAATTAACTCCCTTGTTATTATTATTGAAATGTTCTTCAAAATTTCACTTTACATTTGATCAAAATTTCATTTTTATATTTCCATAAAATGTGATGTCATTTTAGGGATACCTATGTTGTCTTCTTGCCAAGAAATATTGTCTTCTTCCAAATTTAATTTGATCTTCAACCATATTATTCATCTTTTTCCTTAATATAGATAATAGATAAAACGATAAGATCATCTAAGGCCTAAAACTACCTTCATATTTTTATTTTTCGAAACAAAATATTATTTCTCTTTTTCTTTAAATAGAGTAGATCTCTAGACTTTTATTAAAGTTGACATAAGTTTCTAGACTTTGTTACTTGATTGTTAAATAGGGTATTTAACCATAAAATAAAAGACGACTTAATTTTCATTTTTTCCAGAATTAAAATGTATTTTATAAAATATATTTTAGTTAAAGAGATAAAGGGGAAAAAGTTTATTAAAGACTATTTATTTTTTAAGGTACATAGGACTAAATCTCCACTGTCTATTTAATTTCAATCTAATGGGTTGAATTAAAATCAAAACTCACTTTTAACCTTTTTCTTTTAATTAATTTACCTCGCAAACCATTAGTCGTTAGACGAAACAAATTATGTCGTTGCGGCCGTTTTGTTCTCCTCTTTAATTAGAGCAGTGGTCATATATATACTTTCGACGACTTTTATTTTTCTAAGGTTTATGTGGATATTGAAATAGTAAAGTTAATATCACATATGATATTAAAATTTAAAGGTAATGTCCAAAACAAAAAGTGTTATATAATGTATAATTTATCTAGACAAAGAAAAAAAAAAAATTTGACAACTTCTTTTTTCCCGTTTTGAAACAAATATTTAAACTCGTAATGTTATATCACATGTGATTTTAACATCAAATTTGGATTTAAAGAACTAAAATCATTATATGATGTATAATTAAATTAAACGGATAAAAAGTTTCACGAAATCACATGTGATAGTACTAATATCGCATGTGATATTAATGTAAATAGTATGTGATTTTATAATATATGTATTATCTCAAAACTAATAAGTTAATAACTCATATGATTTGAACTTAAAATGTGAAATTTAAAACATAAAAATATTATATGAGGTTAATCTATTGAACCCGGAAAAAAATCGAATTTTGACGAATTTTATTTTTTCGGTTTTTGTCAAATGGTGATATTCGTAAGTTGGGTTTTAAAAGGCGATAAGGGTCAAAAGACCAAGGCGCGGAGCGCTTGCCTCACGTGTATAAAAATAGGTAGGAAGTACTTGCAGTAGGAGAGAAAAGACTGATCAGTTCTCCCGTCAAAGTTGTATTCCCGCCAAATTTGTTGCCTTATATCCCCACCCAAAATTGTTGTCATAGATTCTAGCTACTTTGCCCTATTATTCACATAAACTGGCTTAAAAAAGGCCCATTACATACAAATTTAACACTAACGAGCCTTTAATTCTCAGTTTACACCTAAGACACTAAAAAGCGCTAAAACGCCAAAGCGTAAAAGGCGTCTATTAAGTGTCGTATATTACTGCCTCATGTAAGATTAGCGCCTTGAGTAACAAAAGGCGTTTTTGCCATCGCCTTAATGTGCCTAGAGCCTAGGCCTGCCTAGGCGACGCTTTTTTAAACAAAGTTTGTAAAGTAATATCACATGTGATTTGAACACAAGATGTGAATTTCAAAACATAGATATGTTATATAATGTATATTTAACTAGATCCAAAAAGAAAAAACTGTGATTCTGTCACACCCCGCTAAAGCGGAAACACGGAATGTGAAGAGCTGGAAGATCATTACACAGGTCACATAAAACATAACGGCAATCAAGTCATTAATTGAAAATATTCAAAGTGTTTACATGTTCATGAAACGACCAAGTCACGACATTTTAGTACATCGATACACAAATTTAAAGTTTCATTAAAAATTCCCAAAAGAAATGGCCAAGTCTTTTCCCAATGAGGTTCTCATACGACCGCCTCGACCCGTCCATGCCATGCACATCATGCTTACACTAATTTCCTGAAACATAAGATAAAGTGTCAACTACGAAAGTAGTGAGTGAGTTACAGTTTAAATAGTTCGGCAAAAATATAAGTAAAGTATATAAAAGTAGAAATTCCCAAAGGGAGGTTAGCGGAGAAAAGTCGCTTAAAATTTATATACTTTTAAAGTTCCAGTAACGGGCGAATCGGTGCCCTAAGTTTGTAAAGACCAAATAGAGTCAAATTCAGTCAAATAGTAGGAGCGGAGTCAATCGCTAAAAAGTTCATAAGTTTATGCGTAAGTAACTAATTAGATTTCTTGTATCAACCGCTTGACATCTATAACTTAATGTGTTCACACTAATCCGATTGTTCAACCATGAGGCCCCTCTTCCCGCCTATCCTACGGGAAGTTGTTCAAGTTCCTAGTAATATGTACTTAGACTGCCATCTAAGCAAGGAACGGTTCTTTCCTAAGTATCGATACCCATAATTACTAAACGGCTCTGTAGTTAATAGTGTGTAAGTTCTCGTCAAAAAGTAGGTGGGCACTAAGTAGTTTTGTTTTTAAGAAGATAGTCGTTCCGTCACTTAAGATCATGTTATAGCTCCATCAAGGGTTGGTCGCGCATACAAGCATCAATAATTAGTTTAACCGAAAAAGGGGGCAAGCCAGTAAGTTCAAGTAGTGTCAAAAGAGTTTTACGCATATGAGTTCAAAGAGTTTGTCCAAAATAGTTCAATAAGTTCCAATGTTCAAATTGTTCCACAAGTTCCAAGTCAAAATAAGTTTATAAGTTCAAAAGTCAAAGTTTGACAAGTTCAAAAGTCAAAGTTCAATAAGTTGCAATTTGTTTTCACAAAGTTTTCAAGTACAAATACATCTTATGTTTCCCCCAAAAATTCATGCAAAAACATATAAAATAAGGGGTTGTAACTCACGGATTGCGAAGAGTAAAGATACGAAACTCGGTCGGAATATGGAAGCCGGGAATCACGGATTGCCTAAATAATACCAAGATAGTTTAATTAGTTGTTATATTATTATGTTCTTATATAATAATATAGATAAAATTTTATTAAATTTTAAGTGTCAAGGTTAAGTTTAGTTAAAATAGTCTGAAAAGGTGATTGTCACGTTTTTGTCCAAAAGTCCGATTTAACGTTTTTGATTATTATGTCTTAAGTGCTTTTGCTCGCTGAAGTGATTTATAATTTCTAAGGAAATTTGGGCAGCGCTTCCGCGCCCAAATTTCATGCCCAAAAATTATACAATCACTTCCGCTCACAAATCACCTAAAACGCAATATCATATATAATATAGTTCAATATAGTCCAAATAGTCCACACTTGTCCAAAATATTATTACTTTTACATAATCAGTCCCAAATATTATTGTGTCCAAAAGTCAGCGGGTCAAACATAGTCCAAACGTGTTAAAAACGACAAAAACGAAGAGTTTGTAAAAATCCAGAAGCTCTGTGCGCCGTTGTGACCACTAGGACGGCGCACAGAAGCTGAAAATGTTGCCCGCTGCGCCGTTGTGATGTCTAGGACGGCGCGCGTATCGGGTGGTTTCGGGTTTTTGTTGCAAAACGTATTTTAAGCTCTAGATTTCGACATGCAAATGGTTTAAACTTATTAAAACATCTTTTTAACAGTTTATAAAGTATTTTTGGTTACAAAACCGTGGATCTAAAGGTTCTTTTTGCTAAAAACGTTTTTGACCATAAAAGTCATAGATTTGTATAAAAACACATTTTTAACCGTTAGATCTTACATGCAATTGATTATTTGTAATGAAATGGTAAAAAGAAAGAGATCTACCGAAGGAAAAGCTCGGATGATGAGTTTTGGTCGGATTTACGCTCCAAAAATCTTTACAAAACTAGTCCTTTTTGATATAAACGACACCCCCTTGCTTCTCTAGATGGTTAGGACGATTTGTATGGTTAGAAATGGTGTTTATGTTGCTGAATATTTCTGGAACCAAGTGGGTTTTGAGAGAAAACTTGAGAGGAAATATGTATGTGTGTGTTTTTGTTTTGTAAATGTGTTTTAAGAAAATGAATAAGAAAAAGTAATAAAGGGGGAGTCTTGGGGCAGGGAATGCAGTAATTGAGTGTGTTAAATCGAGTTCCATTGGTTGGAAAAGTTGAGAAAACGAGGCATGCAAAGTTTTTGAATCTGTTACAAAAATCGTCCTACAGGACGGCGCACATGGCCTCTGTGCGTCGTCCTGGACCATTTCTGTAATAAATTTTGTGTTTTGGCTGATTTTGTACAAGTGTTTCGTTGGACCTTTTCGTTAACTAAAGTTTTAAAGTATGTTACGTTATGAACTTAGGAAAGTTCATTTGGGGTTTTCTTGGTATTAGGACTTATTTAATTTGATTCCGGTTGTGATTCCGACATTGTAGCGGTTCCGATTATGCGAAAAGTTAAAGACTAGATAGACCGAAATAGACAAAGAGTAAAATGCACCTGGAAATTAGACGGTTGTCACATTCTCCCCGGGTTGAAAGAAATTTTGTCCCGAAATTTGGTGCGTCCCATCATGAAGAAGAGTTCTCGAATAGATGTGGATACTTCTGACGGAATTGGTCTTCACGCTCCCATGTGAATTCGTGACCACGTCGAGAGTTCCACCGAACTTTGATTATCGGAATACGGCTCTGTCTGAGTTGTGTGACCTCGCGATCAACAACCTCGAGCGGTTCTTCGATGAAGTTTAGCTTGCTGTCGATTTTGACCTCGTCGAGCGGGATGACGATGGTCTCATCAGACAGACACTTTTTCAAGTGTGAGACATGGAATACATTGTGAACATTCGCGAGAGCCCGAGGGAGTTGAAGACGATAAGCAACGGGACCGATACGCTCAATGACTTTAAATGGACCGGTGTACCTTGGACTCAGTTTACCGCGCTTTCCAAAGCGGACTACCCCTTTCCAGGGCGATATTTTGAGGAGTACTCTGTCGCCAACCTGGAACTCGAGGGGTTTCCTTCGGTTGTCAGCGTAGCTCTTCTGTCGGGTACGGGACGTCTTCAGTCTTTCACGAATGGTGGTGATCTTGTCAATGGTCTCCTGGACGATGTCGAGTCTCGTAAGTTGTCGATCGCCAGCTTCTAGCCAGCATAGCGGTGACCGACACTTACGTCCATAGAGAGCCTCGAATGGTGCGCACTTGATGCTGGCATGGTAGCTGTTATTGTAGGAGAACTCGACCAAGGGGAGGTGAGTGTCCCAACTTCCTCCGAAGTCTACTACACATGCTCTCAGCATGTCCTCAAGTGTTTGGATCGTCCTTTCGCTCTGGCCGTCGGTCTGAGGGTGATACGCAGTACTGAGGTCTAATCGCGTGCCTAAAGATTTCTGAAGGACATTCCAGAGACGGGAGGTGAATCGACTATCCCTATCGGAGATGATGGAGAGAGGGGTTCCATGACGAGAGACGATCTCGTTGATGTAGACTTGAGCGAGCTTCTCCATCGAATGATTTTCCTTAATCGGTAGAAAATGAGCGGATTTGGTCAAACGGTCCACGATTACCCAAATCGTGTCGTTACCCTTAGCCGTACGGGGTAACTTGGTGACGAAGTCCATAGAAATCTGCTCCCACTTCCACATGGGGATTTCCGGTTGTTGAAGTAAACCTGAGGGCTTTTTATATTCCGCCTTGACCTTGGAGCAAGTAAGGCACTTGGCTACATACAAGACGATATCCTTCTTCATGCCCGGCCACCAGTAGTATTCTCGGAGGTCCTTGTACAACTTGTCGGATCCCGGATGGATAGAGTATCTAGATCGGTGGCCCTCGTCCAAAATGAGTTTGCGAAGATCCTCAGATTTTGGAATCCATGCTCGACCTTTGAAGTAGTAGATTCCATCAGACTTGCGTTCAAATTCTTTCTCATGGTTATGAAGCGTCTCGACCTTAATGTTCTCGGGTTTCAACGCCTCTTGCTGCGCGTTTGCAATCTGCGTTCGAAGGCTCGTCTGAACTTGAATGCCCAATGCTCGAACTCGGGATGGCTTTACCCTTTCTTTACGACTCAGGGCATCTGCTACTACGTTTGCTTTACCCGGGTGGTATTTGATCTCGCAATCGTAGTCGCTCAGCAGTTCTATCCATCTACGTTGCCTCATGTTGAGCATCTTCTGATCTAAAATGTGTTGAAGGCTCTTGTGGTCGGTGAACACTCTACACTTAGTACCGTACAGATAGTGTCTCCAGATCTTCAAAGCAAATATGACGGCTCCCAATTCTAAGTCGTGCGTGGTGTAGTTTTGCTCGTGGATTTTCAGCTTCCTGGAAGCGTAAGCGATGACCTTGTCCTTCTGCATCAGAACACACCCAAGTCCTTGATGGGAGGCATCGCAAAACACTACAAAGTTGTCCGTGCCCTCTGGCAGAGATAGAATCGGTGCGTGACATAGTTGGTACTTGAGTTTCTGGAAAGAATCCTCCTGATATTTTCCCCAGATAAAGTCCTTATCTTTCTGAGTGAGCTCGGTGAGGGGTTTCGCGATCTTCGAGAAATTCTCTATGAATCTTCGATAATAGCCAGCCAGTCCTAGGAACTGACGGATTTCCGTCAGGGTCGTCGGAGCTTGCCATTTTTCGATCGCTTCAATGGATCTACCTGGATCCCTTCTTGGTTGACCACATGACCAAGGAAATGTACCTCTCGGAGCCAGAATTCACACTTCGAGAATTTGGCATACAATTTCTGATCTCGGAGGAGTTCTAGGATGAGCTTAAGGTGTTTCGCATGATCTTCCTTGTTTCTCGAGTAGATGAGAATGTCGTCTATGAATACAATTACGAATTTGTCTAGGTATGGCCTACACACTCTATTCATTAAGTCCATGAACACTGCTGGTGCGTTGGTCAGACCAAAAGGCATGACAAGGAATTCGTAATGGTCGTATCGAGTGCGAAATGCGGTTTTCGGAATGTCGGCCTCGCTGAAACGAACTTGGTGATAACCTGAACGGAGGTCGATCTTGGAGAAGTAAGTTGCACCCTGCAACTGGTCGAAGAGATCGTCAATCCTCGGGAGAGGGTATCGGTTCTTGACGGTCAGCTTGTTCAGCTCTCGATAGTCAATGCACATACGGAAGGATCCGTCTTTCTTTTTGACGAAGAGGATCGGGGCTCCCCAGGGGGACGAACTCGGGCGAATAAGACCATGGTCTAGGAGTTCCTGTAACTGTTTCGACAGTTCTAGCATTTCGGGTGGCGCCAGACGGTACGGTGTCTTGGCAACCGGTGCTGCGCCAGGAATGAGGTCTATTCGGAATTCCACTTGTCGTTGAGGTGGCAGCCCTGGAAAATCCTCGGGAAAGACTTCGGGATGATCCCTGACTACTGGGATATCTTGGATTCGAATCTCTGAAGGTTTACGCTCGACGACATGGGCAAGGAATGCGTCATAGTCCCTTTGAAGGTACTTGCGCATTTTGATGGAAGATACTATGCGAAGTTGTCGTCCAGGCTTGTCTCCCTGAACAACGAGAGTCTCTTCTTCCGAAAGAGGGATACGGATAAGTTTATCGAAATAAACGATTTCTGCTCGAAAGCGAGACAGCCAATCCATTCCAACAATAATGTCGAAACTTGAAAGCTCGATTGGAATTAGATCAATGGGGAAGATTTTATCGGATAGGCATAGTGAACAACCTAAGATTATGTCCTTAGCTTCAAATTCTTGCCCGTTAGCGTATTCGACGGTAAAGTTATCCTTAAGGGTTTTAGATTCTAATTCAATGAGGGGTCTAAATTCTAAGGAAATGAAACTTCTCTCGGCTCCTGGGTCGAATAATACGGAAGCAGAATGATTGTTGAGGGAAAACGTACCAGTAACTGCGTTGGGGTCCTGACGTGCTTCCTCTGCCGTAAGTGCGTAAGAGCGGCCCCTACCTTCCCCTCCTTGATTCTGTGGAGTCCGATTGAGCTTGGGGCAGGCATTGCGGAGGTGCTGGTCGCTTCCGCACTCGTAGCATGTCAGTTTCTGGGCTGGAGCAGCTGTCTTGTCAGTGCAGTACTTGGCAAAGTGTCCCACCTTTTGGCACCTTTGGCACAACGGGCAGTTCCCGAGATGGTGGTAGTTGCACTTGTTGCACTTCGGGTGTGGTCCGGAGTAAGACCCAGATTTAGCAGGTGGTGCTGGTGCAGGTGCAGGTGCAGGTGCAGGTGCAGGTGTAGCAGTCATGGCGTAGTTTCGGGTCTTCTTCTTATTGCGGTCGCTTCTCCTTGGGGTTGGCTCGGCCTTCCTCTTCTCACCTGACTCCTTCTTGGAGGATCCAGGGGTGGTGAGGAGGTTGCTGGTGAGCCGGTGGGCCAGAATGATTGCACTTTGGAGGGTTTGAGGCTCGGCTGACATGACCATACCACGGATTTCCGGAACTAGACCAGAGATGTACAGGTCGATCCGGTTCTCCTCAGGGGTTACCAGCCTTGGAACCAGTCGGGCGAGCTCGTGGAACCGGGTGGTGTACTTCTCAATTTCATTTCCGACGATCTTGTGGTCCCACAGCTCAGCCTCGAGCTTCGTGATTTCCCCTCTCGGGCAGTACTCTTCGATGAGTAAGTTCTTGAAGGTATTCCAGGGAAGAGCATAGGCATTGTCACGTCCACGGGTTTGGACGACAGTGTTCCACCAAGACAGAGCCCGACCATGGAATACACAGGAAGCATACTCCACTTTGTTCGCCTCGGAACATCGGCTGATGTGTAGGACCGATTCGATACTCTCGAACCATTGAACTAATCCTACAGCACCAGTTGTGCCGTGGAACTCTTTTGGCTTGCACGCCAAGAAGCTCTTATAGTTGCATGGAGGAGGGTTCGAGTGCTGGTTCTGGTTCTGATTCTGGTTTTGATTGTTCTGCTGTTGCTGTTGCTGGTGGTGGTTGTTGACATTGGCGTTGATCCCGGCGGTGATCTGAGCGATCATGTTGGGCATAGCCGCATTTAACTGTTCAGCAACTTGCTCGGCAATGATGCTAGCATTAGTGCGAGGAGCCATGATTCTACAATCAGAAGAACATATTTAGTTTAGAACGCACGAATGGAATATGATAAGAATGCAAGGTAGTGATCATATATAGTTATAGCACGAAGTTAGGATGAATGATCAAGTAGTTCACGCAAGATTATGATTCAAGAGATAGAATTATAATGATTGTAACAAGTACAAGATTCACAAGGTATGATAAACATAATGATAAAAGATAGGAATTTCATTAATAGTAATTAAGTTCGGTACAAGTACTGAAATGAGAAATACTGATACAATACATAAAAAGGAATAATGTTAAAAGTCTATGCCGTGTACAGAGAGAAAATTACGACTAGACTAAGTACAATACAATAGAAGAAATAACTAATGGCGCCTATCCAGAAACATCTTGGCTGCCATAACCACAATCAACGTGCCCATCACCAGGCACATACCAATGAGGCGCTGCACAGTTCGGGCCGTAGCTCGGGTCGATGCGATGAATCGCAACGCCTGCTCCGACAACCGTTGTGCAGATTCGGTAACCTCACTGATGAGGTGTCCCTGGTTCTGGGTCTCCTGAGCCAGTCCCCGCACTTCGCGGTGCAAGTGAAGGAACGCGGCCGGTGGGGGAGGTTGAAGGGTAGGAGGCATCCTTTGCCTTGCGGCCTCGGCGTCTCTGGCGCGCGGCATCTCTTCGCGCTCGAATTGCCTTTCCCAGGAGTAGTGGTCCATGGTGGGGTTCCGTGGGACCTCTGGAGGGTGTCCGAACGGTAGGTGTGATGGAATAGGCTGGGATGGTCCCTCCTGACGGGCAGCCATCCTATCCGGCAGACGGCCCGGGAGGATGACCTGCTTTCGCGCGGTCAACCTGGTGCGCGGGCCCCGGTAGTGGAGTGTGGCGGCAACGGGTACCGGTGGAGGGGGGTGGTAGCACATCCCTCGGGCTGGACCCGATGCTGCTAGAGATCGCCATGGAGGTGTCCTCCGTGGGATCGGTAGTCTGATGTCGCTGGCTCTCGGAGGCAGTGCGGCCCTCGGAAGGCGACGCGGCTCTAGGTAGGGAGCGAGACTGTGAGTGTGACGGTGAACGCGATCGTGAAGAGTGAGACATGACGGATCTGTGAATAATGAGTTTCGTGAGTACTAGGAGATACAAATGAATAATAAAGGAAATGTGTAATGAAATGCATGTACGGGTCAGTCGCGTGAGAATCGGGAAAAGACAGTACCGGGAATTTTGACTCAAAACCGTTAACAATAGTAATTACGTTCCGTCCTTGCATAATCTCTTTTGAACTAGGCATGGGTGATCAGGCCATGCGTAGTTAAAAATAAATATGCAATCGCGAAATTAATTCTCTAAAGTTTAGACCCATAAATGATTTTCCGAAAAGCCTTGGTTATAGTTTGGTTTCGAAAATTTTTGAAAATTTTTAAAACCGTTTTTTCTCTATGACCTGTGCTCTGATACCAAGTCTGTCACACCCCGCTAAAGCGGAAACACGTAATGTGAAGAGCTGGAAGATCATTACACAGGTCACATAAAACATAATGGCAATCAAGTCATTAATTGAAAATATTCAAAGTGTTTACAAGTTCATGAAACGACCAAGTCACGACATTTTAGTACATCGATACACAAATTTAAAGTTTCATTAAAAATTCCCAAAAGAAATGGCCAAGTCTTTTCTCAATGAGGTTCTCACACGACCGCCTCGACCCGTCCATGCCATGCACATCATGCTTACACTAATTTCGTGAAACATAAGATAAAGTGTCAACTACGAAAGTAGTGAGTGAGTTACAGTTTAAATAGTTCGGCAAAAATATAAGTAAAGTATATAAAAGTAGAAATTCCCAAAGGGAGGTTAGCGGAGAAAAGTCGCTTAAAATTTATATACTTTTAAAGTTCCAGTAACGGGCGAATCGGTGCCCTAAGTTTGTAAAGACCAAATAGAGTCAAATTCAGTCAAATAGTAGGAGCGGAGTCAATCGCTAAAAAGTTCATAAGTTTATGCGTAAGTAACTAATTAGATTTCTTGTATCAACCGCTTGGCATCTATAACTTAAGTGTTCACACTAATCCGATTGTTCAACCGTGAGGCCCCTCTTCCCGCCTATCCTACGGGAAGTTGTTCAAGTTCTTAGTAATATGTACTTAGACTGCCATCTAAGCAAGGAACGGTTCTTTCTTAAGTGTCGATACCCATAATTACTAAACGGCTCGGTAGTTAATAGTGTGTAAGTTCTCGTCAAAAAGTAGGTGGGCACTAAGTAGTTTTGTTTTTAAGAAGATAGTCGTTCCATCACTTTAGATCATGTTATAGCTCCATCAAGGGTTGGTCGCGCATACAAGCATTAATAATTAGTTTAGCCGAAAAAGGGGGCAAGCCAGTAAGTTCAAGTAGTGTCAAAAGAGTTTTACGCATATGAGTTCAAAGAGTTTGTCCAAAATAGTTCAATAAGTTCCAATGTTCAAATTGTTCCACAAGTTCCAAGTCAAAATAAGTTTATAAGTTCAAAAGTCAAAGTTTGACAAGTTCAAAAGTCAAAGTGTGACAACCGTCTAAAATTCAGGTACTTGTTCAATTGCTATATCGGTTCGAAACATTAGTTACTCTTTTATCGTGTTCGTTCTGTACTAGCCCGTAACTATTGAGTATGTACTTTGTCGGAACTAGTGTCGGAATAACTCCCGGAATCAATTTTATAAGTCATAATACCAAGAAAACACCTATTGAACTTTCCTAAGTTCATAACAAATCATACTTAAGAACTTTCAATTAACAAAAAGGTCCAACGAAGCAAAAACGCAAAAACGAAAAATCAGATAAAAGCTGAAAAATCACCCGGTGCGCAACACCTAGTGTTGAGGTGCGCAGCACCTCACGCCAGAATTCAAAATATTTACAGTTTTGGTCCCTGTCTCGTTTTTGTAAACTTTCAACCAATCAAACTCGAAACTTTACACTTAATTACTGTCAAATGACCTGCCCCACACCCCTTTTCATTATTATCCTTATTTTATTTTCATTTTCATTTTACATAACACAAAAACACACACACAAAACACACACAACACATTTTCTCTCTATTTTTCTCTCTAGAACTCACTTGTTCCAGTGACTTCCAGCCACATAAACACCATTTTAGTCCATACAAATCGTTCCTTTCATCAAGAGAAGCAAGGGGGTGTCATTTATTCGAAAAAGGACTAGTTTTGTAAAGATTTTTGGAGCATAAATCCGACCAAAACTCATCATCCGAGCTTTTCCTTCGGTAGATTTCTTCCTTTTTACTATTTTTATACAAATAATCATTTGCATGTAAGATCTAACGGTTGAAAATGTATTTTTACACAAATCTTTGACTTTTTATGGTCAAAAACGTTTTTAACCGAAATAACCTTTAGATCCACGGATTTGTAACCAAAAATGCTTTATAAACTGTTAAAAAGATGTTTTAATAAGTTTAAAACGGTTGCATGTCGAAATCTATGGGTAAAAAGACGTTTTTAGCAAAGAAATCACGAAAACGGGAAAAACAGCAAGGAGGTGCGCAGCACCCCCTGACAGGTGCCGCGCACCGGGCTGCTGTCTCCCCGAAAACTCGTCGTTTTACTCGTTAAAAACTTATGTATACATTCTGGACTTGTTCTAACATTATTATGGGACTGAGATTAATAAAACTAATAATAATGGTGACTTATATTGGACTATTTGGACTATATTGAACTATAATATATATGATATTGTGTTTTAGGTGATTTGTGAGCGGAAGTGATGGTACAATTTTTGGGCATGAAATTTGGGCGCAGAAGCGCTGCCCAAATTTCCTTAGAAATTGTAAATCACTTCTGAGAGCAAAAGCACTTAAGATATAATGAACGAAAATGTTAAATCGGACGTTTGGACAAAAAACGTGACAATTACCTTTTCGGACTATTTTAACTTTACTTAACCTTGACACTTAAAGTTTAATAAAATTTGGTCTATATTATTATATAAGAACATAATAATATAACAACTAATTAAACTATCTTGGTAATATTAGGCAATCCGTGATTCCCGGCTTTCACATTCTCATCTACTCGAGGAACAAGGAAGAACATGCGAAACACCTTAAGCTCATTCTAGAACTCCTCCGAGATCATAAGTTATACGCCAAATTCTCGAAGTGTGAATTCTGGCTCCGAGAGGTACATTTCCTTGGTCATGTGGTCAACCAAGAAGGGATTCATGTAGATCCAGCCAAAATCGAAGCGATTGAGAAATGGCAAGCCCCGACAACCCCGACTGAAATCCGTCAGTTCCTAGGATTAGCGGGCTATTACCGAAGATTCATTGAGAACTTCTCAAAAATCGCAAAACCCCTCACCGAGCTCACTCAAAAAGATAAGGACTTTATCTGGGGGAAAGATCAGGAGGATTCTTTCCAGAGACTCAAGTACCAATTATGTCACGCACCGATTTTATCTCTACCAGAGGGCACGGACAACTTTGTAGTGTTTTGCGATGCCTCCCACCAAGGACTTGGGTGTGTTCTAATGCAGAAGGACAAGGTCATCGCTTACGCTTCCAGGCAACTGAAGATCCACGAGCAAAATTACACCACGCACGACTTAGAGTTGGGAGCTGTCGTGTTTGCTTTGAAGATTTGGAGACACTACCTGTACGGTACTAAGTGTACGGTCTTCACTGACCACAAGAGCCTTCAACACATTTTAGATCAGAAAATGCTCAACATGAGGAAACGTAGATGGATAGAATTGCTGAGTGACTAAGATTGCGAGATCAAATACCACCCGGGTAAAGCAAACGTAGTAGCAGATGCCCTAAGTAGGAAGGAAAGGGTAAAGCCATCTCGAGTTCGAGCATTGGGTATGCAAGTTCAAACAAGCCTTCGCACGCAGATTGCAAACGCGCAGCAAGAGGCTTTAAATCCCGAGAACATTAAGGTCGAAACGCTTCATAATCATGAGACAGAATTCGAACGCAAGTACTTCAAGGGCCGAGCATGGATTCCAAGATCTGAGGATCTTCGCAACCTCATCTTGGACGAGGGCCACCGATCTAGATATTCCATCCATCCGGGATCCGAAAAGTTGTACAAGGACCTTCGAGAATACTACTGGTGGCCGGGCATGAAGAAAGATATCGCCTTGTATGTAGCCAAGTTCCTTACTTGCTCCAAGGTCAAGGCGGAATATCAAAAGCCTTCAGGTTTACTGCAGCAACCAGAAATCCCCATGTGGAAGTGGGAGCAGATTTCTATGGACTTCATCACTAAGTTGCCCCGTACGGCTAAGGGTAACGATACGATTTGGGTAATCGTGGACCGTTTGACCAAATCCGCTCATTTCTTGCCAATTCGAGAAAATCATTCGATGGAGAAGCTCGCTCAAGTCTACATCAACGAGATCGTCTCTCGTCATGGAACACCACTCTCCATCATCTCCGATAGGGATAGTCGATTCACCTCCCGTTTCTGGAATGTTCTTCAGAAATCCTTAGGTACTAGACTAGACCTCAGTACTGCGTATCACCCTCAGACCGACGGCCAGAGCAAAAGGACGATCCAAACACTGGAGGACATGCTGAGAGCATGTGTAGTAGACTTCGGAGGAAGTTGGGACGCTCACCTTCCCCTGGTCGAGTTCTCCTATAATAACAGCTACCATGCCAGCATCAAGTGTGCACCATTTGAGGCTCTCTATGGACGTAAGTGTCGGTCACCGCTATGTTGGCTCGAAGCTGGCGATCGACAACTTACGAGACTCGATATCGTCCAGGAGACCGTTGACAAGATCACCACTATTCGTGAAAGACTGAAGACGTCTCGTACCCGACAAAAGAGCTACGCCGACAACCGAAGGAAACCCCTTGAGTTCCAAGTTGGCGACCGAGTACTCCTCAAAGTATCGCCCTGGAAAGGGGTAGTCCGCTTCGGAAAGCGCGGTAAACTGAGTCCAAGGTACACCGGTCCATTTGAAGTCATTGAGCGTATCGGTCCCATTGCCTATCGTCTCCAACTCCCTCAGACTCTCGCGAATGTTCATAATGTATTTCACGTCTCACACTTGAAGAAGTGTCTGTCTGATGAGACCATCGTCATCCCTCTTGACGAGGTCAAAATCGACAGCAAGCTAAACTTCATCGAGGAACCGCTCGAAGTTGTTGACCGCGAGGTCAAACAACTCAGGCAGAGCCGTATTCCGATAATCAAAGTTCGGTGGAATTCCTGACGAGGTCACGAATTCACATGGGAGCGTGAAGACCAATTCCGTCAGAAGTATCCACATCTGTTCGAGAACTCTTCTTCCTGATAGGACGCACTAAAATTTCGGGACGAAATTTCTTTCAACCCGGGGAGAATGTGACAACCGTCTAAAATTCAGGTACTTGTTCAATTGCTATATCGGTTCGAAACATTAGTTACTCTTTTATCGTGTTCGTTCTGTACTAGCCCGTAACTATTGAGTCTGTACTTTGTCGGAACTAGTGTCGGAATAACTTCCGGAATCAATTCTATAAGTCCTAATACCAAGAAAACACCTATTGAACTTTCCTAAGTTCATAACAAATCATACTTAAGAACTTTCAATTAACAAAAAGGTCCAACGAAGCAAAAACGCAAAAACGAAAAATCAGATAAAAGCTGAAAAATCACCCGGTGCGCAGCACCTAGTGTTGAGGTGCGCAGCACCTCACGCCAGAATTCAAAATATTTACAGTTTTGGTCCCTGTCTCGTTTTTGTAAACTTTCAACCAATCAAACTCGAAACTTTACACTTAATTACTGTCAAATGACCTGTCCCACACCCCTTTTCATTATTATCCTTATTTCATTTTCATTTTCATTTTACATAACACAAAAACACGCACACAAAACACACACAACACATTTTCTCTCTATTTTTCTCTCTAGAACTCACTTGTTCCAGTGACTTCCAGCCACATAAACACCATTTTAGTCCATACAAATCGTTCCTTTCATCAAGAGAAGCAAGGGGGTGTCATTTATTCGAAAAAGGACTAGTTTTGTAAAGATTTTTGGAGCATAAATCCGACCAAAACTCATCATCCGAGCTTTTCCTTCGGTAGATTTCTT
Source organism: Senecio squalidus (assembly GCA_910822075.1). NCBI lineage: Eukaryota > Viridiplantae > Streptophyta > Magnoliopsida > Asterales > Asteraceae > Senecio > Senecio squalidus. The sequence goes on from CAJVGC010000589.1 coordinate 2,744,365, forward strand.
CCTTTTTACTATTTTTATACAAATAATCATTTGCATGTAAGATCTAACGGTTGAAAATGTATTTTTACACAAATCTTTGACTTTTTATGGTCAAAAACGTTTTTAACCGAAATAACCTTTAGATCCACGGATTTGTAACCAAAAATGCTTTATAAACTGTTAAAAAGATGTTTTAATAAGTTTAAACCGGTTGCATGTCGAAATCTATGGGTAAAAAGACGTTTTTAGCAAAGAAATCACGAAAACGGGAAAAACAGCAAGGAGGTGCGCAGCACCCCCTGACAGGTGCCGCGCACCGGGCTGCTGTCTCCCCGAAAACTTGTCGTTTTACTCGTTAAAAACTTATGTATACATTCTGGACTTGTTCTAACATTATTATGGGACTGAGATTAATAAAACTAATAATAATGGTGACTTATATTGGACTATTAGGACTATATTGAACTATAATATATATGATATTGTGTTTTAGGTGATTTGTGAGCGGAAGTGATGGTACAATTTTTGGGCATGAAATTTGGGCGCGGAAGCGCTGCCCAAATTTCCTTAGAAATTGTAAATCACTTCAGCGAGCAAAAGCACTTAAGATATAATGAACGAAAATGTTAAATCGGACGTTTGGACAAAAAACGTGACAATTACCTTTTCGGACTATTTTAACTTTACTTAACCTTGACACTTAAAGTTTAATAAAATTTGGTCTATATTATTATATAAGAACATAATAATATAACAACTAATTAAACTATCTTGGTAATATTAGGCAATCCGTGATTCCCGGCTTTCACATTCCGACCGAGTTTTCGAGTTCTCGTTCTTCGCAATCCGTGAGTTACAACCCCTTATTTTATATATGTTTTACATGAATTTTGGGGGAAACATAAGATTAATTGTACTTGAAATCTTTATGAATCAAATTGCTAATTATCGAACTTTGACTTTTGGACTTGTTGAACTTTGACTTTTGAACTCATTGAACTATTTTGACTTTTGAAATCTTATTGAACTTATTTTGACTTGGAACTTATTGGACTTTGGAACTATTTTGTACGTACTATTTTGAACTCTTATGCGTAAAACATTTTTGCTCTACTTGGACTTATTGGCTCGCTCTCTTTTGTACTAGACTAATTATTGATGCTTGTATACGTACCAACCCTTGATGGAGCTATAACACGTTCTTAAGTGACGGACGACTACCTCTCTTTTAAACAAAACTACTTGACGCCCACGACTTTTTGGACTTAGACTTACACACTATTAGCTACTTAGCCGTATAGTAATTATGGGTATCGATACTTAGGAAAGAACCGTTCCTTGCTTAGATGGCAATCTAAGTACATATTACTAAGAATTAGACAATCTTCCCGTTTGAGAGGCGGGAAGATGGGCACCACGGTTGAACAATCGGATTAGTGTGAACACTTAAGTTATAGATGCCAAGAGGTTGATACAAGAAATCTAATTAGTTACTTACGCATAATTTACGAACTTTTAGCGATTGACTTTCGCAACTACAAATTGACTAAATTTGACTTTATTTGGTCTTTACAAATTTAGGGCACCGGTTCGCCCGTTACTTGGACTTTAAAAGTATATAAATTTTAAGCGACTTGTTCCGCTAACCTCCTTTTCGGAAACTTTTACTTTATATACTTTACTTATATTTTTGACGAACTATTCAAACTGTAACTCACTCACTACTTTCGTAGTTGACACTTTATCTTATGTTTCAGGAAATTAGTGTAAGCATGATGTGCATGGC
>CAJVGC010000589.1:2746229-2774651 GCA_910822075.1 Senecio squalidus
GACTCATCACTAAACAAATAGCGCTTACGGGAGACAACCCGCTTCTTTTCCCTTTCTTTTATTTTTATTTTGTTCAGAAAATTATAAAGAAAATACAAAAAAATCAGAAAAACAACAAAAAAAAAAAAAAAACCAAAAATATATGTACACTACGCGTTTTTCTCTTTTAATTTTTTATTTTTTTTGTTTCAGGTCCACTTAGATCATCATATGAGAGCTGCTAAACATATCGGACACCAGGTTAGATCGTGCTAAATCACCGAACGAAAAAACATTTTTTTTGGAACAGAAAGATTTAACCGGCGGCTAAAACTTGGAATGAAAAATTGGCCGGCGGCTAAAAGTCAGCCGACGGCTAAATATTTCCAGTCGCCGGCTGAAAACCCGGATTTTGAAAAAATTATATAACTCGTTTTTTCTCATCCACATTCACACACACACACTCTTATCTCTTAAACCGGCGGCTGAGAAAAAAAAATCCGTTATTTTCGTTCGATTTTCTTCAATTCTTTCATCTCATTCTCTAATTCAAACACCAAGGAATGCTTTATTCAATCCTCTTTCTTGTTTTTCTTTGAATTTCATGAAGAACACATTTGGGGGTTTTTGCTAATCCGAAAATTTTAGTTCTTAATTTTACAATTAATTTTTATGATTCACTCCTTGAATGGTTTGTATGCTTAAGACTTGTTTAATTTTCGGTTTCCATGGTTTAATTTTGTTTAGAGATTGTTGATATAAATTGAGGTTTTTGCTAGGGATTTGGTACTTGGTGGTAATTGAATTTGTTAGTAGGATTACCCTTGCTACTGATTATTGATTATGTTGAGTTTTAAAGTCTAATTCCTAAGTTTTAATTGACTAAAATGAATTGAAGGAGTAAGTGTAATGACGGCTTAGACATGCGTTCTTTGTTGAATTTAGTTGTGAATTGGATTGTAGATTAAGGTATTGGTTTAAACAGAATCAGCGAGATTTTGTTTGCATGTTATTTTTGATAGGGTGTTTAAACAGCAGCTAGAACGGTTCACAGCTATGAATAAACTGACCAGGAATTTTAGCCGGCGGCTGAAATTAGCCAGCCGGCGGTTCCCTTTCAGCCGGCGGTTCCCTTTCAGCCGGCGGCTGTTTTCAGCTAGCCGGCGGCTAAAACCTGCTGTGTTAAATTTTATTGCTTTCTGTTTCGGCTTGTTTTTACGATCCCCTATTTTCTCGCACTGTTTTATATGACTAATATGGTTGTTCTAACTTGGTTTATGCAGACTATGGCACAGGAGGTCCCCCCTCACTTTCCTCTTTATAACATCGATCACCCATACCTTCAAGTAAACGAAGTAAGGCGCGGACTCACATATCAACAGAGGCAAGACATCCAGACTAAGTTAACCAACGTGCGGCAATATCCGGTCTTTGCCCCTAGTGGTATTGATTGGGATTTCTTAGCCGAAGTTCTCCCACACGATTCCCGTTATCCATCGGGAGCTGCTGAGATTTTGGATATGTTGGAATTTAACTATCAGGGATTTCGCTGTAGAGCCTGGGAGCGGTTGTTTTCTATCCACGAGCCGGTCCACATAGAGGCCACATATGAGTTTTACGCATCCTTTACTTTCAACCACTCTGACCCCAACCCGAACCACAAGACCGTACAATTTTTGCTAGGGGGTGAGGTTAGGAAGTTGAAATTAGCGGAGTTTGGGCAGGCACTTGGATTGTTTGACGCTGCTGATCTTGCACATCCGGGTTTTGTTGAGTTTATGGCTGAGGGAGTTAAAACTCCGGACTATCGTGAAAACGCGGCAATTTGGGCCGCCATTGCTAGTGGAGAGTACACCTCACGCCCCTCCTATACACAGATCAGGGACCCGAAAGTTCGGGCTATTTTTGCCATGGTATGTTTGTTTGTGATTGGCAGGAAATCTGGCATTGAAAAATGCCATAAGGAGGAGCTTTTCTGGCTAGGCTGCATTGTTCAGAAGAGGGCCGTTAACGTACCCTATGTCTTGGCTAGATGGATGTCCAACATATTGAAGGGCGTACGAGCCGGCAGTGTGATTCGGGGAGGTCACTTTGTTAGCGCCATTGGTAGACGCTTGGCCTTCCAGGGACCGGGATTTGATACTTGTACCACGTTGACACCAGGGATGCGTCTGTTTGGAGCAGCCTGGTTTAAGTCATCAGGTTTAGTGAGCAGGTTTGTTTCCCCAGGAGGTGATGTGACTTACAGATGGGTTCCTATTAGAGGGGTTGACGGTGCTGATGAGTCGGATGATGAGGAGGGTCCACCAGGTTTCGAGGATGTTCCACCACCAGTTCAGGAGGAGGGCCCACCGGGTCAGGGATTCGATTTTTCGGCTCAGATGGCTGCTTTGACATCTAGCATGGGGCAGATGTCATCACGGTTCGATTCATTTGCGGACCGTATGGAGGATCGTTACTGCGATCTCAGCCACGACATCACCTATATCCGCAACCAGGTGGGGACCATGCAGTCGGAGTTTGACAGTAGGAACCGTTATCAGGACGAGATTTTGTACCAGTACCATCAGCGTGCAGGTGTGAGTTATCAGGCCTATGACGGATCTTATCACTCGTTTGGTAGTACCACTCCGATGGATCAGGACCAGCCATCTTCCTCCACCTATGAGGATCGCCACAACCTGTGGTCCTCTCAGCCTTACCAGTACCATCCTCCTACCGAGGCCCAGAGACAGCAGGACGAGGAGGAGCGGAGAGCCGCTTGGAGCAGACAGGGCCGTTGGCCCGATATGTGATGATCTTTGGTTATGTTTGTGTATTTTAAGACTATTTCTATTTTTTGTTTATTTCGTATGGATTATTATTTCTGTATTTGGATTATGTATTTCTTTTTATTATTTACTTGTGGTACTTAATATGTGTGCATGTGTTTCCCATTTTAGAATATCAACCATTTTAGTGGAAGTAATGCCGAAAATCCGAATTTTCAAAGGAAGCTATGCAGATTTTTTGAGGACGTTAAGCTTTTACAGCCATACATTCTTTCCATTGCTAATTCCTTTCACAGCATTCGACATTTAAATGGGGGAGCCTTTTCTATTCCTTTCTCTTTTTCTTTTTACACTTATTTGCTGAAATTTTTTTACAATGAGGACATTGTATTGTTTAACTGTGGGGAAGGGGTTAGGATTGAATCTATTTGTCCTTAGGAACAATTTGTGCGAAAATTTAAAATTTTTTGACATATTTTTCGTAATTAGTTTTAACTAGTTGCATAACTAGGCACACCTACCCATTACAATTTTTGTGAGGATTTGAGCCATTATAGCATACATTTTATATGCTTTTATCTTCATTTGTTATGAGTGTGCCGGTGACTTGTAGACTTTAGAACTTGACACTGTATACGCTTCGAGGCTATGAATGAGCATAAGTTTTTACTTATTAGTAACTAGGAAAGAGGCAAAAGAATTAGGATTGTTAAACAGTTGATTGGCCTATTCGTTTCTTATAGTCGATAACTACACTGGTTATTTGACTCACACTACCTATCGAGCACTCGTTCTTAGTGTTTTTGACGTTTAGATACCATATTTGCTCCAAACCTTTTTCTTTTATCACCTTTCCAGATATATTCCATAAATTGAGCCTAATGTATAAGTCGTTTAATCCGGATATTTTTGTTGAAAATTCCCTTTTTCTTAACTTGATTGATTATTAGACGGAATGTTATATATGATGGCGTGGAGTTGTTTAATTTACTTAAGTTCACGAAGGAAGTTACTGGTGGATATAAGTTAAGAATTATTCAGGATTTTGATGGACCTTTTGAGCGGTGTCTTTAATATAATAAAAAAAAAAAAAAAAAAAAAAAAAAAAAAAAAAACAGAAAAAAAAAAATATTTTTTAAAGCCCGTACTAGGTAGCCAATAATTGTTGAAGTTATTTGACGAAATTTGCGAGAAATAAAAATTCTCAATTGAAGCGTTGAAGAATTAAGACGAAGTTTGGTCTTAGAAGTTTCATCAGAGTGAGCCATTAGGGATAATCAATCGAGTTTTGAAAGTAATATAATTTTTGACTAAAATATTTGGATTTGTAGACTAATTGGAAGTTGATTGTTTCATATCGTTCATATTAATTCACCTTCATCCTATTTTCCATTATTTTACCCATCACCCATTGATATGACCATAAGCCCTCTGAACTAGTTAGTTAGACTCTATTGGTGGAGAAGCGTATCGTTATCAAGCCTATGATAGAATACTTGTCATGACTGAGCTTTGAGCGATTTCACATATATATTACACTTAGATTAGCTTTTTGAGTGATTGAGTGTTATACTTCCCAAATCGTGAGATGTTTAGTTATGCATTTAAATTTTGGCTTGGTAATTATTAAATTCATCTTCGTAAATAAATTTTTTGTAATTTACTCGACTCGTTGGGTATTTTATTTTTAATTGAAGATGTTTGTTTTGTTCTAAATCTAACAGTTTACTTGAGGACAAGTAAGATTCACGTGTGGGGAATTTGATGTGCCTGAAATAATCCATATTTTGTAGCCACATTTATCGTATTTAAGCTCATTTTCTGCAACTTTTATTATGATTTGGTATATTTTTAGTGAGAATTGCAGATTAGAGTAATATTCGGATCATGGAGCGAAAAGGAGCTGAAACCGGCTTAAAACGGAGACAAACGAGCAAGAAATGTGAAGATGGAGAAACAGCCGACGGCTGAAGATATTTAGCCGACGGCTAAATTAAAGTTTTTCAATAATTGTTCGTTACGTGCCGCGGAAGCAACTTTTTAGCCCGCGTGTTCCAGCCGACGGCTGAAATGAGCCAGCCGACGGCTAAAATGACGTTTTCAGTAATTTATAAATAGGGCTGCTAGGGTTCGGGTTATACACACAATTTTCATTATTTTTCAACCTGCATCCATCCTGGAAAGCTGCAAGGAGAGTCCTAGGAGCCGTTAAACACTTGGAAGCTTTGGTTAATCACAATTAATCATCTTTGAAGCTAGTAATCGTTGGTTTGAACTTTTACGCATTATTATCTTGATACAATGATTTGTTTTAAGACTTATTTTGTTATTTGCTTACAATCCAACATGAGCTAAATTCATTAAGCGATTGCTTGGATTGTTGAACCTGGATTTATGTTTTAATCAAGTTTATGTTTGAACTAATTGATTTTTCCATTATTGTTTACGTTTTATCGAAATCCATGTTTATTCAAAGTTATTAAATCTACTACTTAGCGTGATTGATAGATCTATAACATAACTAACGTTCTTATAAATTTATCAGTTATTTACAATTATATGATTTATTAGATAATTGTAGCTTGAGACTTAATTGAGATAGGTTAAGATATTAGTGATTTAATGAATTGAATGAACATGACAGTTATATCAGGATTGAATAATTGAGACTTTTGTTAATTCGTAGTCGACAGATTAAATTGTAAACAATAGTGAACTTAAAGCACAATTTAGAGTGGATAAATCTAAGATAGCTCTTGATGTACGAACAATCGTATGATCTTTCTCTAAAATTGTAGGATTAGATAACTCTAGCGGGAAATCTAGTTATCATAGGAATCACAGTTAAATCAATCAAACATATTCTTGTTAATCATAATCCAGGTGAAACGTAATTCCAAGTAATCGTTGCTTTCTAATATTTGATTAATTCTAAAGACTTTTCAAAATAGTTTTTCATCCATTAATTCACTTAGTTCATTAAATTGTTATTTTATTTTAGTTAATTGTTTTCTGAAATATGTTCTCACAGAACTAAAACGCCCCCCATATTTACTTGCTTTAATTAGTTTAATTACATAATTTGAGATAACGGATATAAATACACGTTCCCTGAGTTCGATCCGGACTTACTGATTCTATATTTGCGTACGATCAGGTACACTGCCTGTTTTGTGTGTTGAAATACGTTGGTAAAAATCCTTTTCTAAACTTAGAATAATAATATGTTATAAAATACACATCAGGTATAATGTTTAGCCTTGTCCTCTCCATGTCTCCTTGTATGAATGATGTCTTATTGTAGAGCAGGTGTTTAGATGATTTCCTTGTAGAGACGTGACTTCAACATGTTTGACGAATAACTATTATGTGGTTTACCGTAACATAAGAATGTGATCATATCTTCGTGATGATCCTTCGTTTTAGGATATACTCTCAAAACCTACCTTGTTTTGAAGTTACCTTAGATTTGCATTCGAGTCTAGGAATCCATACTGACCAACGATTCCCTAAATAAATTTGTGATATCCTTGCGATTTCATAAATGCTAGTCCTTTAATCGAGTACCATCACTTATTGTACATTATTTTGCATGATTATAATGTCACTAAATGAAAGTAAGGTATGCGGCATACATGTTTATGCTAGGGGCATATCATGCGATTTAGATTAAGAATTCGTGTCGACCGAAGATTACTATATTGGGTGTACTAAGGCGAGCGAGCGATAACAGTGATTTTCAAAACTCTTACGTGTAGCAATTCCACCACTAGCATCGAGTTGTTTGGTCTGCCCTATGTATCGTTTATTTGGTATGAAGTATGTCAAGTGATAGTTCGTGAATACGAGTGTCGTGATACATCGGCTTCTGGACCATCTATGGAGATCCATAAACTTGTCGCATGAACCCATCATGTCTTCCAGTGTCAATTCGTAGTTATCGGATATCTTGGGTGCCTCACTTAGTATGTCGAGTTGTAACTGCACTCATGTGTCTTATGTGGGAATACTTCCCAGTTTCCATAAAAGGCGTCGCGTAAATATTAGTGGGATAAAGTGTGTATGGTGTCGATAGTCGAGAAGGTGTCGTCTCTGTCGAGAGAACGGGTGATATAGTCGGCAAGGGACAATATAAACTAGTCCAGATCCAAGTCGTTATACGGTAATGTAATAGTTTACGATGGTGTTAGCTCCACGCTCATGTACCTCAATAAGGTATCAGAAATGTATATCGAGTTCGTAGGAAGATGTTAGTCCTCAGGATTATGCGTCGAGTATCCACCTCGTCGTCTGACACGATTGTATTCGTCCTTTCGTCGCATCATAGAAAGGTGAATGGGATCAAATTCCCACTAAGTCCTAATGTTATCTTAGTATCATTCTAAAGCGTAAAGCGTTTCGTCGTCGGACGTAGCTAACTCTTTCCCTCTCGGCATAGCCTAGACCGGAAACGAGTTGGTTCGAAGATACGGCTCATGTTAGTGTTAGTAATAAGCTGAGCACATAGAGTATCTTAAGTTTAGCATCTAGGGCTGTGTGGGTCTGACTTCAAGAATTCCCGGGGAGGTTCGTTTAATGTTTACCAAATCCCGTTCTGGCATAATTTAGTCCAAATTATTCATAGGTGATCAGGCTACGAATAATTCAAGTTAAACAATGCCTTCACGTTTTGGTTAAATAAAATCCTTTGTTTAGAAACTGGTTATAGTTTGATTTTTGAAAAATCGGTATTCACTATAACCTTGCGCTCTGATACCAACTTTGTCACACCCCGCCAAAGCGGAAACACAGGATGTGAAGAGCAATAGCATTCGATACACAAGTTTATAATCAACCACCAAGTTATATTAAATAAAACGTAACTTTAAAAGTTACAAGTGTTTAAAACATCGTTTACATATCCGAATACGAAATAGGTGTTCATAGCCAAACCACCCGAACCCTTCCCACTCTTGAATTCATCAGCCCAAAGCATAAATTCATCATCGCAAGCTTACTCGTAACCTAAAAATACGAGTCAAGTGTTAACTACGGGAGACGTAGTTAGTGAGCTACAACGTTTAAGTATTCAAAGCTTTGACGCATAGCAATGCGTAAAGTATAAGTAATCAAGTTTCAACGCATAGCAATGCGTAAAAGATTATAGCATTCATGTAGTTGTCGCATAAGCATGTGAAAAGTATAGTATTCAAAAAGAAGTCGCATAACCATGCGTAGAGTTTAGTATTCTTTTTCGTAGGCATTGACCACATAGCGCGTCTATGTGACAATCCTATGTATTGCCCAATGATCGTTGCTAAGCCTATTTCCTACCCATTTAGTATTATGCACCATCGTTATAAGTCGTTGTGGTGAGGGTCAATCTACCCTAATAGCGCTATCCATATCTACTAACGGTCCTTTCCAAAGGGATTAATAGCAACTAATGTCCTTGGTAGTGTCGGGAATTTTAGTGGTTTCTCACGTCGATGTTGTACAAAGTCCGCAACATGACGATCGATTGTTTTAGTCATTGGAAAATATAGCTTTCGTATCCTTGGCATTGTTGGCAAAACCCTCAACAATGCCGGCAAAATAGCCATTCGTTTTAGTATTCAAAATATCGAAGCATTATATAGTAGCATTTAAAATACATAAGTGTTTTCGTAATAGCATTCGAGTTTCAAATCGTTTTCATTATAGTATTCGAGTATCAAAGCGTTTCACAATAGTTTTCGAGTATCAAAGCGTTTCACAAAAGTTTTCGAGTATCAAAGCGTTTCACAAAAGTATTCGAGTGTCAAATAGTTTTCGTTTAGCATTCAAGTATCAAAGCGTTTATCAGCTTAAATGTAGGGTTTAAGCCTAAGACTCTCATTTCACCCCAAAAAGTATTAAAAGCGTTTAAAAGAGTAGGGGTTTGTAACTCACTGTTTGCGAAGATCGTAGCGTGCTCGGAAAAGCTCGAAAGGTGCTCGGAATCACCGGAATCATAATATGTGCCAAATTCTTGGGTAAGTATGATGTTCTTGGTTAACTTGGTAATCCCATATCGTATAATATTACAAGATGTAATGTTTTGTTTTCCTCTTAGTATCAAAATTTATTATGTCCGAAAATCGTTCAAATCGTTGTCGTTACGCCTTGTCCAAAAGTGGCCAAAGTTAATGTGATTATTAATGTGATAAGTTATGTTTTAGCCGCTGAAGTGTTTTATAAAGTTCTAACGAAATTTGGGCAGCGCTTCTGCGCCATAATTTTTATGTCCAAAATAATATCACTTTCCCGCTAACAAATCATATTTATATATTTAAACGGGTTCATTGATGCAATTTAAGTCCAATAAAATGCCTCAAATATAAGTATTTTATTAATCTCAGTTCAAAAACATTAGTCTCGAAAAATCAGTACGCAAGTATAAGTTTTTAACGCTAAAACGACGATTTTCGGGAAAATCAGCAGCTGGGTGCGCCGCACAGGGCCTCAGTGCGGCGCACTGGCTGCTGTGTTTTTCCCACTTTCGATTTTTCTTGATAAAACGGGTATTTTGGCCATAGATCTTTACATGCAATCGGTATAAACTTCATTATATGTCATTTTAACAGTTTATACATAACTTTTAACCACAAAATCAAAGATTTAAGCATCATTTATTATAAACCCGTTTTTGTAAAATGGTTATAAAACTTCATCAAAACTTGTTTTTATAGCTTAGATCATACATGCAATGAGTTAGATTAGTAATATAAGTAAATAGGAAGAGTTTCTACCGAAAGAAAGTGGTTAGATGATGGTCTAGGCCGATTTAGAGCTCCAAAAGTGTAGAAAACGTTTTCTAACCGAAATCTTTTGCTTCTTCTTGCTTCCTTTTGATGTTTGAATGATTTTTAATGGTGATTTTATGGATTTTAAGGGCTGTAACTTTCTGTATTTGTGATGTTCTTGAGAGAGGAGTAGAGAGAAAATGGTGAGGATGAGAGGAAATGTTAGTGTGTGTGTGTGTTTTTGATTTATAAAAATGAAAATGAAAAGAAATGCAAGGGAGGGGGTAATAGTGGTCTAAGAGACTGCCAAAATGCAGTAATAATTGTCAAGATTCGTGTTTGAGTGGGTTGAGTGTTTATAAATCGAGACAAGAATAAAAACTTGAAAATTTTTGGAGTTGCGCGTCCAGTGCGTCGCACTGGTGCTCTGTGCGACGCACTGGTCAGTTTTCAGTGTTTTTTTCTGATTTTTCGCTTTTTACGTTTTGCTTCGTTGGACCTTTTCGTTAACCGTAAGTTCTTGATTATGATACGTTATGAACTTAGGAAAGTTCCTTAGTTGTTTTCTTGGTATTTAGAGTTCAATTGTTGGTTTGATTCCGATTCCGATTCCATTTAAGAGACACACACGTTTAAAGTTTAAGTAACGTAAACCTACGTTAAAAAGTTTTGTGTGAGTTATATCAAGCTTAGCTTAAAGAGTTGTGTCTACGTAACCACGTAACACATAAAGTTAGTTATAGCAAGTAACAAATATTCGTATTGAGGTCATAAGTTAGCGTTCTCGAACTGAGTTTTGACGGTTGTCACAATGTGTTTAGGGTTTAAGGCTCTAATTTGATATGCGGTTTTGGGCTTTAGTTTGATATGCGAAAACCATTTCGTTTTGTTGGTTTTGTAGTATGTTCCTACGGTAGTTACTATACGTGGTATGTTCCATATAGGTATAGATATTAGAAGTAGGTTGGAGTTGGTAGATGCTCGGTTACGCCTTTTTCAGAGTACTTGTTTTGGTCGTTGGCTTGATTTTGCGGATAGGAGCAAGTACCCGTTGTTAGTTCATCTTTTTTTTGAGACTTTGGATACCCCCGAGGCCCGGTCGGATGAGGAGTTGGTATTTAGTGTGGGGGGCGTTCACATTGCTAGGTTTACGCGAGAGGATTTTTGTATCATTACCAGGATGCGTTTTGGACTACGCGCATTCCCTTCGACTAGTGACATTCCGTTTCAGAGACGGGTATTTCCGAGTATAGATCTACGTACTTCGCACATGAAGGGTGCTCATATACGAGAGTTGTTTAGTGATTAGGCTAGGTTTTCTTGGTTGTCTGACGCGGATGCGGTTAAGGTTTGTTTGTTGCTGGTAGTGCATCTCAGGTTTATGGGAATTCAGGATGACATCACCATACCGGAGGTTATGCTACGTTTGGTTGAGGATTTTGAGTCGTAGAACTCGTTTCCGTGGGGATCTTTTCTTTGGGCACAAGCACATCGATGCCTTTCGAGGGCGTTGGTGAAACACAAGGGTATTTTGGAGACACGCAAGGGTATGTTGGCGTCGACGAAGCCGCAGAAGAAAGGCCAAATGGAAGACCACTGGAAATACAACATTGGAGGATTTATATATATGTTTAGGGTATGTAATTTAAACTTTAATTCATATTTTAGTTATTAATTTAATAATTTTTAACTTAGAAACAACATATCTTGAGTTTGTGTTTGATTTTGTAGATATGGATATCCGATACGTTCTCGAGGGCGAGGGGTTTTGCTAGTTACAAGGAGACTGAACCACGGGCACTTGGATGGCGCAGGCACACCAGTTTTTTTGTGGATGTCGTACTTGAGCTTTCTTGATTTTGAGGAGGTAATTTATTTTACTATAAACCTTTTTGTGTATTTAAAAATAATTAGTTTGAATATATATATATATATATATATATATATATATATATATATATATATATATATATATAGAGAGAGAGAGAGAGAGAGAGAGAGAGAGAGAGAGAGAGAGGTAGGTAGGTTCAAATAGGAACCACTAAATATTTAGGAACCATCTAATCACCATTAGATTATTTAGATCAAAAACTAATCACAAGGTGACAGTTTTGTAATTAATTCAAACTAGAGGGGCATAATGTAATAATCACAAATCTATTTTCCCTGACACAAAATTATGTCAATTCATTCAATTGTTTTCTAAGATCGATCCATATTCTCTCTCTTACAATTATAATTCAATCTACATGACGGATATATCAAATTAATCATAAATTGTTGCTAAAATCATGTTGACAAAGGCTATTGTAAATTAATAATGGAGATGATGATCTATTCGACATTCAAGGTAAAGGTGTTAAAAATCAAAGTAAGTAATTTAATTTAGTAATATTTGGTTGATTTAAGTGATTTTATTCAATCGATCTTCTATTTATGATGTTATTTTTTTTAAGATTTGGATTAAATCTCATATCTTGTTGAATAAAAATCATAAAGTTAAAGATAAGTTTTTTTTTTTTAGTTTCAATCTTTGTTGCACACCAAGTGTTTGATAAAATGTCTCAGTAAGAGATATTGTATTATGCATTGTACAAATAATTTTTCTAGTAGGTTATAGTATTATATATGGTTATACTTATATTTGTATGAGTAAACAAGTCTATAATTCAACGGAAAAAAAAATTAAATCCGTATTTGTTGATGTTCAAGTTAATACAAGTGTAGTAATAAGTGAAGACTATATGTTTAGTAATGAATATAGTATATTCATAGATAAATATATTATATTTTATTTTCGTATGAATGATTATAGGTTTTAATTTATACTAATTTACTACAAACATAATTTAAGTTTTAATGGTATACTTACTTTTGTTATCGAATACAATATATACACTAATGTATACGATATATTCTTTAGTGAATACAATGAATACACTAGTGAATACAGTAAATACACTAGTGAATATAATATATACACCAATTTATTCGATATATACACTAGTGTATTCAATATATACATTGAATACACTAGTGAATACAATATATTCACTAGTGTATACGAGATATGCTCTAGTGAATAAATGAATATATACTTACTTTAGAGTATACAATACTACACTAATTTAATAAAAACATAATTTCAGTTTTAATAGTATACTTACTTTTGTTATCGAATAAAATATATACTCTAGTGTATACGATGTATTCTCTAGTGAATACAATGAATACACTAGTGAATACAACTAATACACTAGTGAATACTATATATACACCAGTGTATTCGATATATACACTAGTGCATACGATATATTCTCTAGTGCATACAATGACTACACAAGTGAATACAGTTAATACACTATTGAATACAATATATACACCAGTGTATTCGATATATACACTAGTGTATACGATATATACAATTAATACAGTGAATACACTATTGAATACACTAGTGAATACAATATATACACTAGTGTATTCGATATATACACTAGTGTATACGATATATATATACAGTGAATACACTAGTGAATACAATATATACACTAGTGTATACGATATTTTCTCTAGTGAATACATGAATATATACTTACTTTAGAGTATACAATAGTGAATGTAGTGTATCTACTTCTGAATATAAAGTGTATATGTCACACCCCGCTAAAGCGGAAACACGGAATGTGAAGAGCCAAGATATCATCACACGAGTTATAAATAACAACATACGGTTTCAAGTCATTGATAATAATATAAGAGTTTACAGTTTAAAGATAACCAAGTATTGAAAAGTACATAACGAGACAACAAGTAAATTGTTTGATAAAATTCCCAAAACATATTCAAAATAGGTCTTCTCCCGATTCATGACTTCACGTGACATTCCAGACCCATCCAACCATTGCACTTCGTGACTTACACTTGATTTCCTGAAACAAGAGATAAAGTGTCAACTACAATAAAGTAGTGAGTGAGTTACAGTTTTCTAGTCCTCGACTAAAAAGGTTTTGAGTTAAGTATATCTATACTTAGAAGTTTCTAAAAGTAGAACAAGACTTAAAGAATAATTCGAACCAAAACAGTTGATTAAAAGATAGATGCGGAAGTCGTATAACTCTATACGCGTATGATAAGTAACTATTGATTGAATTCATGTATAACGATTACTTGGCATAATATAACTTAAGTGTTCACACTAAACCGAATTACTAACCGTGAGGCCCCTTACCCCGACTACAACGGGGAGTCGTTTCTGATCGAGTAATATGTACTTAAGCTGCGGCCTAAGCAAGGAACGGTTATTTCCTAAGTATCGATACCCATAATTACTAAACGGCTTAACAAAGCTAATAGTGTGTTACGAAAAATTAGGCACTGATGTTATTTTTAAACTAGTAGTAGTCACTTATGGTTAGTTATATCCCTCAAGAGTCACGATAGTTATACGATCAATCAAAGTACATACGAGTGCCGAGAGTGGCATTAAATGAGTTTAATATAGTTTTGAAACAAAAAGCCGAGTAAAGGTGGCAAACCATTAGTTTATCATAGGCCAAACGGCCATAAAACTAAATAAGTATAAGTTTCACAGAAACGTTCAATAGAATTCATGATTGTACAAAAGTTCATAATAGTTCATTTAGACCTCTTGTTTCCCCCAAAAATTATTTGAAAAACAGTAAATAAGTGGGGTTGTAACTCACGTGAAAATGAGGCGGTGAAAAGATAGCTCGGACGGAGGTGAGTCGGTTCTAACGAAAATCCGGCAGAGCTTCCGCGCTAAATAAAGAATGTCCAAAATAACAAATCACTTTCCCGCTTTACAAACTGAACTCAAATATGTGAAATGAATCTAATGAATCACAAAGACTTACGCTAAAGCGAGAGAGTTGTACTAGGAGTGTGCGTGGAGTGACCGGAATAGGAATCGGAATCGCGTGAACCTAAATTATACCGAATATGAAACTGTCAGATTCTGTTGTTGTAATATTTTATAAAAATAACATAAAAATCACATTCTGTAATACGAAGTCATAGGAACTGGATTCGTCTCAATCCGACAGTTTTTGAAGAAGTTAGAGTCGTTTACGTATTTAACGCGTTTTAACCGTAAAAACAGTAAATAATAGTAGATTAATTCCAAAAATTCCAGTAAAATCTGTAAAATCATATTTTCATAGATTCTAGACTATGTCAAATTTTTGTAAGCTGATAAATTCGTTTGGTATGTTTTCTCGAAATTCAAGATTAAATCAGATTAAATACTGTAAAAATCATAATAAATCGAAAAATAGGAGTTAGATTCCCAATTTTTGACAGTAAGCTACATTTTACAGTTTACATCTTTGGTCAAAATTTCGTAATTTTTACATGCATGCAACAGATTCTGTCGATTTCTTCGGTTAGAGTCATAAATCGAAATCTTAAGTTGAAAAACATAGCTTTAGTTTATTTTATTGAAAATCCCAGATTTTTCCATCTTATAAACTCCATTTCTACCAATAAAATTTGCATGCAATGGAGTTTTTGATATGTTTTCATCATTTTAGTTATAAAACATATATAGATTTGATGATTTATGTATAATCTTGAGTAAGTATGAAAAATAAGTTCAAGAACAAGATTTTTACCTTTGAAATGATGAAATGATGGTGATGAAAGTATGAAAATATCCTTGAATTACTTAGATTATGCCTTTAGAAGGATTGTTTTTGAAAGAGTTATGTGTTTGTATGTGAGAATTGAGAGAGTATGAGTGTATGTGTGTGTTTGAGTTTGTGAAAAATGAAAGGAACAAAGGGGGTAATGCCAATGTACAAATTCTGGATTCAAGGGGTGTTTGACACCTGTTTTTACAGGTGTTGGTCCATATGGTCGGTTTTGGGTGAGTCACCAAGCACTAGCAACAACAAAATTTTTGAATTCCTGTGCTGAGTTGCGCCGCAACTGATTCTGTTGCTCCGCAAGAGGCTGATTTTCTGACTTTTTCGTTTTTGTTTAGTTTTCTTTGTTAAGTGTTTCGTTAGTTGAAAGTTTCCGGTTATTTTAGATAGGAACTTAGACAAGTTCACTAAGTATTTTCTTGGTATTAGGATTCATTTTGTGATTCCGATTCGATTCCGACGTACACGAGTTTACGAGACAAGTAACGACAAGGTTAATACAAAGTTAAGTTTAAAGGTAGAGAATGCGGTTTTCACCTGAACTAAGACGGTTGTCACATTCTCCCCGGGTTGAAAAGAATTTCGTCCCGAAATTTAGTTCGCCTCATCGGAGGAAAGATCTTTGAACAGGTGTGGATACTTCTGACGAATCTGGTCTTCACGTTCCCATGTGAATTCGTGACCTCGTCGAGAATTCCACCGAACCTTGACAATAGGGATACGACTTTGCTTGAGTTGTTTGACCTCTCGGTCTACAACCTCAAGCGGTTCCTCGATGAAGTTAAGCTTGTTGTCGATCTGGACCTCGTCCAGTGGAATGACAATGGTCTCGTCCGATAAGCACTTTTTCAAGTGCGAGACATGGAAGACGTTGTGGACATTGGAAAGAGCTTGCGGAAGTTGAAGTCGATACGCCACTGGGCCGATACGCTCAATTACCTCGAAGGGGCCTGTGTACCTCGGGCTTAACTTGCCGCTCTTCCCGAAACGGACTACCCCTTTCCATGGCGATATTTTCAGGAGTACTCTATCGCCCACCTGGAATTCTAGGGGTTTCCTTCGGTTATCGGCATAGCTCTTCTGCCGAGTACGAGATGTCTTCAGTCTTTCTCGAATGGTCGTGATTTTGTCAATGGTTTCCTGGACGATGTCGAGCCTTGTTAGTTGTCGATCGCCAGCTTCTAACCAACAAAGCGGCGACCGGCACTTGCGTCCGTATAAGGCCTCGAACGGGGCACACTTGATGCTGGCATGGTAGCTATTATTATAGGAAAACTCGACTAATGGCAAGTGAGTGTCCCAACTTCCTCCAAAGTCAACTACACACGCTCTCAGCATGTCCTCAAGTGTCTGAATCGTCCTTTCACTCTGACCATCGGTCTGAGGGTGGTATGCAGTACTGAGGTCTAGTCGCGTCCCGAGCGATTTCTGAAGCGCGTTCCAAAACCGGGACGTGAATCGACTATCCCTATCAGAGATAATGGAGAGGGGCGTTCCATGACGAGAGACAATCTCGTTAATGTAGATCTGTGCGAACTTCTCCATTGAATGGTTCTCTCTTACCGGCAGAAAGTGTGCGGATTTAGTCAATCGATCCACAATCACCCAGATTGTATCATTCCCCCTTGTCGTACGAGGCAATTTAGTAATGAAGTCCATAGAGATCTGTTCCCACTTCCACATGGGGATCTCCGGCTGTTGCAATAGCCCAGAAGGTTTCTGATATTCTGCCTTGACCTTCGAGCAAGTAAGGCACTTAGACACATATAAGGCTATGTCTTTCTTCATGCCCGGCCACCAATAGTATTCCCGTAGATCCTTATACAACTTGTCGGATCCCGGATGAATAGAGTATCGGGATCGGTGGCCCTCGTCCAAGATGAGCTTGCGAAGGTCTTCAGCTCTAGGAATCCATGCTCGATTCTTGAAGTAATGGATTCCGTCCGATTTAAGCTCAAAATCCTTTTCATGATTGTGCAGGGTTTCACCCTTAAGGTTCTCAGGTTTCAGTGCTTCCTGTTGAGCTTTAGAAATTTGCGATTGGAGGCTAGTTTGAATCTGAATTCCCAATGCCCTAACTCGAGATGGTTTAGCCCTTTCCTTACGACTCAGGGCGTCAGCTACTACGTTTGCTTTACCGGGTGGTATTTGATCTCGCAATCGTAGTCGCTTAATAGTTCGATCCATCTCCGTTGTCTCATGTTGAGCATTTTCTGTTCGAGAATATGTTGAAGGCTTTTGTGATCCGTGAACACCGTGCACTTAGTGCCGTACAAGTAATGCCTCCAAATTTTTAGTGCAAACACGACAGCTCCCAGCTCTAAGTCGTGTGTTGTATAATTCTGTTCGTGAACCTTCAACTGTCTCGATGCGTATGCGATGACCTTTTCCTTCTGCATAAGGACACACCCAAGTCCTTGGTGAGACGCATCGCAAAACACTACAAAATTATCTGTGCCCTCCGGTAGGGACAGAATCGGTGCATGGCACAGTTCATACTTCAGCTTCTGGAAGGATTCATCCTGTTGTTCTCCCCAGGTGAAGTCCTTATCCTTCTGCGTAAGTTCGGTCAGCGGCTTAGCGATTTTTGAGAAATTTTTAATGAACCTCCGATAATAGCCCGCCAATCCTAAGAATTGTCGTATTTCCGTAGGAGTCGTGGGGGCTTGCCATTTCTCAATCGCTTCTGTCACACCCCGCTAAAGCGGAAACACGGGGCGTGAGAGCTGGAATATCATTACACGGTCATAAGCAAATATAAACGATTCAAGTCATTTCCATTAAAGATTAAATGGTTTAAAATACAACATTTCAAAAGCAACCAAGCAGTTCACGATTTAACTTAAAGTACAATACAAGTTTTAACAAAAATTCCCAAAAATAAGAAGGTCTTTCCCAATGAACGCCTCACGTGACCATATCGACCCTCCTTGCCATGCATTCCATAAGCTTACATTAATTTCCTGAAACATAAGATAAAGTGTCAACTACGAAACGTAGTGAGTGAGTTACAGTTTAGAGTTTGATAGAGTTTCCAAAAATAGTAAGTTTCCAAGAATAGTAAGTTTCCAAAAATAGAAAGTTTCCAAAAATAGGTAGTTTCCAAGAATAGTAAGTTTCCAAAAATAGAAAGTTCATGGTAAAAGTTATTAAGCAAGCGAGTAAAGTGAATAATAAACTTGCATGGTAGTTATAGTGGAAAAACAGTCACTAAATAATGGTGAAGCGGAATCAGTCGCTAAAATAGTGATAAAGCGGAATCAGTCGCTAAAATAGTGATAAAGCGGAATCAGTCGCTAAAATAAGGTAAAAGCGGGATCAGGCGCTAAAATAAAGTATATGCGTATGGGATTTGTGTCTTAACTTAACTAAAGGTACCTTGTATATCAATCACTTGGCATAATATAAGTAGTAAGTATACACTAAACCGATTGTATGGTCGAGATGGCAGCCCAAAAACATTTAAGTAAGTAATTCAATGAGTGAGGTAGTAATATGTACTTGGGACGCTAACCCTGAGTAAGGAGTGACCCCTCCTAAGTATAGATACCCATATGACTAACGGCTAATGCTAATAGTGTATAAGAGAGAGAGAGACTAAAACGGGCATTTTAATTAATGATTCTAAAAACATTCAAGAGATCTTACGGGCTTATATATCCATCAAGGATTGGTTACTAACAAGCATCCTAGTTTAGTTATCCTACTAAGGCATTAACACAAATACGCATGAAAGTTTGTAAGATTCAAGTAAAAATGTTTCATAGATTCAAAGTTTAGAACGAGATTCAATAAATACCAATAATTTGCAAATAATGTTTATAAGTTACAAAACATGATCTTATGCTTCCCCCAAATAATGTTGAAAGTATTTAAAAGTAAACATAGTGGGGATGTAACTCACGGTTTGCGAAGAGAATGGAACTCGGAGTCGGTCGGAAAGGAGCCGGGAATCACGGAATTGCCTAAGAATTACCAATATAATTAAAGAGTTAACTTCTTATCAAGTGTTTTATGTATAGAAGATATTGTGCGACTATTGTTTGTAAATAAGGATTAAGTCCAATATTGTTCCGAAAATTTGGTCCGAAGCGATTAACGTTGTGTTTAGTTTGAAAGTTTATTGTTTTTGATTATTACATTTTAAGTGCTTTTGCTTACTGAGGTGGTTTTATAATTTCTAGGGAAATTTGGGCAGCGCTTCCGCGCCCAAATTTCATGTCCAAAAATTACACTACCACTTCCGTTCACAAATCACCTAAAACATAATAATACATATAATATAGTCCAAAATAGTCCAAAGAGTCCAAAGTGATTCATCAAAGTTATTAATATTATTTATCTCAGTCTACAGTAAATAGGGTAAAAGTCCAGATTGCAACCGTAAACTTGAAACGAGTAAAAACGACGATTTTCGGGTGAACAGCAGCTCGGTGCTGCGCACCTGGTCACAGGTGCGGCGCACCTAGCTGCTGTCCGATCCCCGTTTAATGTATTTCTTGCTAAAAACGTTTTGTGACTTAAGGATTTCGACATGCAACCAGTAGTTACTTTATAAGATAGTGTTTTCACAGATTCTAAACAACTTTTAACCACAAGATCATAGATCTAAGTATTATTTAGAAAAAAATCGTTTTTGTACACAAATGACATAAATCTTTACAAACACTCGTTTTTGTTGTTTAGATTGAACATGCAACTGGTTATTATCTTCCAAAACTTCATTTTAACAGTTTCTAAAACATCTTTATTCACAGATTCGTGGATCTAAAGGGTTTCTCGATTAAAAACGTTTTTGACCATGAAAAGTCAAAGATTTAAATAAAAGCTCATTTTTAACCGTTAGATCTTACATGCAATTGATTATTTATGTATAAAAAGTGAAAAGGAAGTAATCTACCGGAGCAAAAGCTTGGATGATGAGTTTTTGGTCGGATTTGATCTTCAAAAACTTTACAACCGTGGTCCTTTTCGAAATCTTTTACTTCTTATAGCTTCTTTGGATGATAAGAACAGTTTGTATGGTTAAAAATTGATTTCTATGGGTGAAATGTTTCTGGTTTTGCTTGAGTTTGTGAGAGAAAGTTGAGAGGAAAAGTTATGTGTGTGTTTTAAGTGTGTGTTTTGATTTTTAGTAAATGAAAATGAAAATAGAAAAGAGGGGGAAAATAAATCTGCCATTGGGACTGTGAAATGCAGTAATTAGACGTTTTTTGATTGGCCAAAGTGGGTGGTGAATGTTTAAAAACGAGGCAGGGACCAGATTGGTAATATTTTTGAAAACTGGCGAGAGGTGCGGCGCACCATAGTGCTAGGTGCGGCGCACCGGGCCATTTTTCGGTCACTTGAAATTTTCGTTTTTGCGTTATTGCTTCGTTGGACCTTTTTGTTAATTGAAAGTTCTTAAATATGATTAGTTATGAACTTAGGAAAGTTCATAGAGTGATTTTATTGGTATTAGGACTTATAATTTGATTCCAGAGATTATTCCGACACTTGATTTGATAAAATACGGATAAAGTAAATACGAAATTAGAACAATACGAACACCAAAAGAGTAACAAAAGATTCGAACCGAGAGAGTAACTGGAGGATTCCCCGAACTTGGGACGATTGTCACACGAGTGAACATGATAAGGAATAACTTAGAGAATTTCGCCGATAGAATAACCGAGCGAGTTCCTGATTTTTAGACGGTTGTCACATCATCCCCGGGTTGAAAGAAATTTCGTCCCGAAATTTGACTCGTCACATCAGGTGGAAGTATCCTTGAAAGAAAATGAGAGTACTGTTGACGTATCTGGTCTTCACGTTCCTACGTGAATTCGCGACCACGTCGGGAGTTCTAGCGAACTTTGATGATAGGAACGCCGCTTCGATTGAGTTGCTGGACCTTTCGGTCTACAACTTCGAGTGGTTCCTCGATGAGATTGGCTGGCTGTCGATCTTGACCTCGTCGGGTGGGGCGAACGATGGTCTCATCGAATGGGCACTTTTTCAAGTGTGAGACATGGAACACGTTACGAGCGTTGGAAAGAGCAGGCGGGAGTCAGAGTTGATAAGCTACAGAATCAATGTGCTTGATGACCTCAGACGATCCGGCGTAACTCGGGCTTAGCATTCCGCGCTTCCCGAAGTGGGCTATTCCTTTCAATGGCGACGTGGCGAGAAGGATTCGATCCGCCGCCCTGGGACTTGAAGGATTTACTCCGGGTATCGGCGTAGCTCTTCTGCCGAGTGCGGGATGTCCTTAATCGCTCCCTGAGAGTAGGTCTGAAGATGGTAGGCTGCGCTAAGATCCAGTCGCGCGCCGAGAGGTTTCTGAGTCGGGCTCCATAAGTGAGACGCGAACGACTATCTCGGTTAGAGATGGTGGATAGAGGTGTTCCGTGGCGGGAGGTGATCTTATAGACGCAACTTGGTGTGAGCTTCTCCATTGAGTAGGTTTCTCGTTTCAGCGAGAAGTGAGCGGACTTAATCGAACGATCCACAATTTCCCAAATTGTGTCGTTACTCTTTGCCGTCATGGGTAACCTGGTAGTGGAATCTATCGGGTCTGCGTTCGAACTTCTCCGCATGGTTGTGTAAGGTTTCCTCCCTTGATTCTCGCGGTCGCAGTTACTTAGCAGTCCGATCCATTTCCTATGTCTTATATGTGAGGTGTAGACAAGGTCTTGTCCTCCTGAGTGAGTTCGTGAACGGCTTAGCGACTCTTGAGAATTCTCGTTGGACCTCCGATGGCTGTCGGTTAACACTAGGAGTTAACGGACTTCCGTAGGAGTCGTCGGGGCTCGACATTTCTCGGTCGCTTCTACCTTAGCCGGATCCACATGAATCCCTTCTTGGCTAAATACGTGACTAAGAGGGTGTACTTCTTGGAGCTAGATCTCTGACTTAGAGATTTTGGCGTACAACTTCTGTTTTCGAGGGAGTCCTAAAATGAGTTTCAAGTGTTCTCAAGTAGCTAATAATATCTTCAATGATCACGATCACGAATTTATCCTGGTAGGGTCTACCGCTCGGTCCATTGAGTCCATGATCACCACTGGTGCGCTGGTTAGACCGGACGGCATGACTAGGAATTCGTATTGACCGTGGTGGGTACGAAGAGCGGTACTTGGAATATTGGCTTCACTGACACGAACCGGGTGGTAACTCGAGCGGAGGTCGATTTCAGAGAAGTAAGTTGCTCCCTGCAACTGATTGGGGAGATCATCGATCCTCGGGAGTGGGTACCGGTTCTTGACGGTCAGTGTTGCATTCACGGTAATTGATGCACGTACGAAAGGATTCGTCTTCCATCCTAGCGAGGAGCTTAGGGGCTTCTCGCGGCGACGAACTAGGACGAACGAGACTATGATCGAAGGGTCCCGAAAGTTGTTTGGGCAACTCTTGCAATCCCGGCGGGCCAGACGGTAAGGTGTCCTAGCGACCGGAGTTGCAACAGGTGTGAGATTAGTCTGGGATTCCATTCGTTGGGGCGGAAGTAGCCCTGGCGAATCTGTGAAGAGGTCGTTAGGGGGGGGGTCTTAGACTACGAGAATATCTTGAATACTGATCTCCTTGGGCTTACGCTTACTGACATGTGCCAGGAATACGTCACAGTCCTTATCGAGGCACTTACGCATTTTGGTGGACGGCACAAGTCAGAATAAGCGTTCGGGTTTCCTCTGTGAACGATAAGGTTTCGGTGTCGAAAAGAGAAAGGTGAGTGATTTGTCAAGACAGACGATCTCGGCTCTGGAATGGAAGGCCGGTTCATCCTGTTGCTGACATCGACACCTTTCGGCTTGATTGGGGTTAAGTTGACAGGGAAGGTTTTATCGGACAGGTATGTGGAGTGTCCTATGATCAGATCTCTTGCTGCGACTCCTGACTATTAATGCATTCGGTATGGTGAGGCCATCCTTAAGAACCTTAGATCTTAAGTTAATGGGAAGTCTAATTCCTAAGAATACAAAGCTCCTTCAAGTTTCCTAAATGAATATTTTAACGACAGCTCGGGTGGTTTACTAGGGGTTTACCTGCGGGGCCCGAGTCCTGCTCCGACTCTTTGGCATTGATGGTGAGAGCACCGAAAGCTTCTGCTACTTGGGATACGGGACAGTTAACACTGGGGTGTCCGTTGTTCCCGGAGTGAGGAGTAATCCACCTCCTTCCTTGATTTGGCGCATACTGGCGGCAACGTCGGTAGAGGTGTCCGGTTTGATGGCACAGGAAACACGAGGGGCATCCACCATAGTGGTGTAGGTAACACTTGTCGCACTTGGGGTGCGATCCAGCGTATCCTTGGCGTCTGAGGGTTGGTCTCTTGTTGCGGTTGTTCACTATAGGTTGGTAGCTAGTCTTCCGTTTTCTTTCCTTCCTTCGAGGGGCAGGGACTGGAGAGGGAAGGGGGCTATTTATTGGGGAGCCTCCTTCTTTCTCCAGCTTCACGGTGGCTGGGAGGGTAGGAGAGTTACCGTCATTGGTTTCTGGGTGAGAGGCGTAGGGGTTCACATCCCCAAAGATTCTCTCGTTGATTCCGGCGATTACCTGAGCGATCAAATCGGGTATCGCTGCGTTGAGCTGAGCCGTGACCTGATCGGCGAGGGTGTTGGCATTCAAGCGCGAGGGTGCCATGGTTCTACAACAGACAAGAATTTCGGTTTAGTACGCACGAAGCGAATATGATATGAGTTCCTTTAAATGAACAAGCTAACAATTACGCAAGAGTAATATGACAGAATAGGTGATATGTGCACAACAAGATTCCAAGGGGTTTACGCAGTTCGGATTCATATGCAAGAAGTGGTTCACACAGTATAAGGTTCACGAGACAAGTAACAATAGATAATAATAAACGAAACTTCATTCATTAAAATAAAAGAGTTGAGTACAAGGTTTGAAATAGAAAGATACAATACGATACAATAATGCAAATAGAGGAAATGGCACGAAGTTGTATACACAGAAAATTACAACTCGGCCTAAAGTACGATACAATAGAGGAAAGACTAATGGCGTCTCTCCATGAACATCTTGGCCATCATGACCACCATCAATGTGCCCATCACTAGACACACACCGATAAGGTGCTGCACCGTCCGTGCCGTGGTCCTAGTCGATGCGATGACTCGCATGGACTGCTCAGACAACTGGCGAGCAGCGTCGGTGACCTCGCCAATCAGATGGCCCTGCTGTCGGGCCTCCTGGGCGAGTTCCCTAACCTCGCGGTGGAGATGGAGGAAAGCGTCCGGTGGGGGAGGTTGTGGCATCAGTTGCCTTGCAGCTTCGGCTTCGCGGGCGCGCTGCATCTCTTCTCGTTGGAGCTGGCGCTCCCACGAGTAGTGGTCCATTACCGAGGTGCGTGGGACCTCGGGAATCGGGTGATGGTAGGGGTTGTGAGGTGTTGGGGGCCGGTAGGGGGCACCCTGCTGAGCTGCCATCCTGTCTGGCAGTCGGCCGGGAAGGATTACCTGCTTGCGTGCCGTTGTAACGACACGTGGTCCACGTCGCTGTGGTGGCGCGGCGTCGGGTACCGGTAGAGGTGGTGGTTGTACCGCCCTCGGGCTGGACCCAATGCTGCTGGACACAGCCATGGAGGTATCCTCCGTGGGGTCCGTGGTTTGGTGACGGAGACTTTCCGAGGCGGTATGGCCCTCGGATGGCTCATGTGATGACGAGGCTCTCTGCTGAGATTGGGACCGGGAACGTGAAGGAGATCGCGAGCGGGATGACTGAGACATAACAGATCTGCGACGTAAAGAGTTTCGTAAGTACAGGAAAGAGATAATGTTAAAGGAAATATGTAAGGAATGCAGGTAAGGGTCGATCACGTGAGGTTGGGAATAATAAGACCGGGATTTTTTTTTTTTTTTTTTTTTTTTTTTTTTTTTTTTTGTTTTTGACTCAAAACCGTTTATCTTTAGAAATTACGTTCCGTCCTTGCATAAGTCATTTTGAACTAGGCAGGGGTGGCCAGGCCATGCGTAGTTAAAAATAATCATGCAATCGCAAAATTAATTTACTAAAGTTTTGAACCCATAATGATTTTCCGAAAAGCCTTGGTTATAGTTTGGTTTCAAAAACTTTTTAGAAATTTCCAAAACCGTTTTCACTACAACCTGTGCTCTGATACCAAGTCTGTCACACCCCGCTAAAGCGGAAACACGGGGCGTGAGAGCTGGAATATCATTACACGGTCATAAGCAAATATAAACGATTCAAGTCATTTCCATTAAAGATTAAATGGTTTAAAATACAACATTTCAAAAGCAACCAAGCAGTTCACGATTTAACTTAAAGTACAATACAAGTTTTAACAAAAATTCCCAAAAATAAGAAGGTCTTTCCCAATGAACGCCTCACGTGACCATATCGACCCTCCTTGCCATGCATTCCATAAGCTTACATTAATTTCCTGAAACATAAGATAAAGTGTCAACTACGAAACGTAGTGAGTGAGTTACAGTTTAGAGTTTGATAGAGTTTCCAAAAATAGTAAGTTTCCAAGAATAGTAAGTTTCCAAAAATAGAAAGTTTCCAAAAATAGATAGTTTCCAAGAATAGTAAGTTTCCAAAAATAGAAAGTTCATGATAAAAGTTATTAAGCAAGCGAGTAAAGTGAATAATAAACTTGCATGGTAGTTATAGTGGAAAAACAGTCACTAAATAATGGTAAAGCGGAATCAGTCGCTAAAATAGTGATAAAGCGGAATCAGTCGCTAAAATAGTGATAAAGCGGAATCAGTCGCTAAAATAAGGTAAAAGCGGGATCAGGCGCTAAAATAAAGTATATGCGTATGGGATTTGTGTCTTAACTTAACTAAAGGTACCTTGTATATCAATCACTTGGCATAATATAAGTAGTAAGTATACACTAAACCGATTGTATGGTCGAGATGGCAGCCCAAAAACATTTAAGTAAGTAATTCAATGAGTGAGGTAGTAATATGTACTTGGGACGCTAACCCTGAGTAAGGAGTGACCCCTCCTAAGTATCGATACCCATATGACTAACGGCTAATGCTAATAGTGTATAAGAGAGAGAGAGACTAAAACGGGCATTTTAATTAATGATTCTAAAAACATTCAAGAGATCTTACGGGCTTATATATCCATCAAGGATTGGTTACTAACAAGCATCCTAGTTTAGTTATCCTGCTAAGGCATTAACACAAATACGCATGAAAGTTTGTAAGATTCAAGTAAAAATGTTTCATAGATTCAAAGTTTAGAACGAGATTCAATAAATACCAATAATTTGCAAATATTGTTTATAAGTTACAAAACATGATCTTATGCTTCCCCCAAATAATGTTGAAAGTATTTAAAAGTAAACATAGTGGGGATGTAACTCACGGTTTGCGAAGAGAATGGAACTCGGAGTCGGTCGGAAAGGAGCCGGGAATCACGGAATTGCCTAAGAATTACCAATATAATTAAAGAGTTAACTTCTTATCAAGTGTTTTATGTATAGAAGATATTGTGCGACTATTGTTTGTAAATAAGGATTAAGTCCAATATTGTTCCGAAAATTTGGTCCGAAGCGATTAACGTTGTGTTTAGTTTGAAAGTTTATTGTTTTTGATTATTACATTTTAAGTGCTTTTGCTTACTGAGGTGGTTTTATAATTTCTAGGGAAATTTGGGCAGCGCTTCCGCGCCCAAATTTCATGTCCAAAAATTACACTACCACTTCCGTTCACAAATCACCTAAAACATAATAATACATATAATATAGTCCAAAATAGTCCAAAGAGTCCAAAGGGATTCATCAAAGTTATTAATATTATTTATCTCAGTCTACAGTAAATAGGGTAAAAGTCCAGATTGCAACCGTAAACTTGAAACGAGTAAAAACGACGATTTTCGGGTGAACAGCAGCTCGGTGCTGCGCACCTGGTCACAGGTGCGGCGCACCTAGCTGCTGTCCGATCCCCGTTTAATGTATTTCTTGCTAAAAACGTTTTGTGACTTAAGGATTTCGACATGCAACCAGTAGTTACTTTATAAGATAGTGTTTTCACAGATTCTAAACAACTTTTAACCACAAGATCATAGATCTAAGTATTATTTAGAAAAAAATCGTTTTTGTACACAAATGACATAAATCTTTACAAACACTCGTTTTTGTTGTTTAGATTGAACATGCAACTGGTTATTATCTTCCAAAACTTCATTTTAACAGTTTCTAAAACATCTTTATTCACAGATTCGTGGATCTAAAGGGTTTCTCGATTAAAAACGTTTTTGACCATGAAAAGTCAAAGATTTAAATAAAAGCTCATTTTTAACCGTTAGATCTTACATGCAATTGATTATTTATGTATAAAAAGTGAAAAGAAAGTAATCTACCGAAGGAAAAGCTTGGATGATGAGTTTTTGGTCGGATTTGATCTTCAAAAACTTTACAACCGTGGTCCTTTTCGAAATCTTTTACTTCTTATAGCTTCTTTGGATGATAAGAACAGTTTGTATGGTTAAAAATTGATTTCTATGGGTGAAATGTTTCTGGTTTTGCTTGAGTTTGTGAGAGAAAGTTGAGAGGAAAAGTTATGTGTGTGTTTTAAGTGTGTGTTTTGATTTTTAGTAAATGAAAATGAAAATAGAAAAGAGGGGGAAAATAAATCTGCCATTGGGACTGTGAAATGCAGTAATTAGACGTTTTTTGATTGGCCAAAGTGGGTGGTGAATGTTTAAAAACGAGAAAGGGACCAAATTTGTAAATAATTTGAAAACCTGGCGAGAGGTGCGGCGCACCATGGTGCTAGGTGCGGCGCACCGGGCCATTTTTGGTCACTTGGAATTTTCGTTTTTGCGTTATTGCTTCGTTGGACCTTTTTGTTAATTGAAAGTTCTTAAATATGATTAGTTATGAACTTAGGAAAGTTCATAGAGTGATTTTATTGGTATTAGGACTTATAATTTGATTCCGGAGATTATTCCGACACTTGATTTGATAAAATACGGATAAAGTAAATACGAAATTAGAACAATACGAACACCAAAAGAGTAACAAAAGATTCGAACCGAGAGAGTAACTGGAGGATTCCCCGAACTTGGGACGATTGTCACACGAGTGAACATGATAAGGAATAACTTAGAGAATTTCGCCGATAGAATAACCGAGCGAGTTCCTGATTTTTAGACGGTTGTCACAGCTTCGATCTTTGCTGGATCGACATGAATTCCTTCTTGGTTGATCACATGGCCAAGAAAGTGTACCTCTCGGAGCCAGAATTCGCACTTCGAGAATTTGGCATACAATTTCTGATCCTT